>OY723394.1:7993319-8005819 GCA_963210295.1 Ophion ellenae
AATGTTGTATTTTCGAATGTATGACCACTTAAACAAAAAAAGGATCAAATTTTTTTGTTGAAAATTTTGTTTTTTTGTTTTCAAATTTGGACGATATTTCATGAGAAAATTTTGGAGGAAAATCGATGAAAAATAGTTGTTTTCCATTTTAATAGCGTTTGTGCCATTTTCAGGCCCAAAAACGTGTTTCTTTAAATCCTTGACGAACTTTGATCACGATGGGTAGAAAAACACACACACACACACACACACACACACACACACACACACACACACACACACACACACACACACACACACACACACACACACACACACACACACACACACACACACACACACACACACACACACACACACACACACACACACACACACACACACACACACACACACACACACACACATACACAAATCCTGGATACATTTGAAATAATTGAAAATGATGTTCTCACTTGAAAACTATGAACTTTATCAAAAAATGTTTTCAACAAAAGTTTTTAGTTTTCAGCTGACAAATTTTTTGGCAATAAAAAAAGTTATGTTTGCGTTAGAAAAGAACATGTCAGCCTTTGTAACGCCGCCATTTTGCATTTTGGGTCCTCAAATAATTTTTTTTCAAACGTCCCCCTTCAATCCCTAGAAGTTTTGTTCCACACAATATTTCGTCCGAGCAATATTTTTCGAGAAAATTCAGGTGTAAGATTAAAAATGGGACACCCTGTATACTAGATTCAACCGGATCTGACGAAGGGGTGGAGACAGGGATATTTCATCGAGGGCCCCGGAAAATATCATAGAAAATGCGATCGATAGCACAATTCAGACAACAAACACTCGGGATAACGTAATTTCGCTGGATACCGTGATCACCGTGGGCCATGGTGCCCCAGAAGTAGATACATAAATGTTCAGGGACATGACGGTGACGTCACAGGTGTGGTGTAGTGGGTATTCCGCGGCGGCGCGTGATGGGAGTAACTGGCGGTCGCGGTTGCGTCGCTGTCGCACGTATAGGGAATAAGTGGTGGGGGGAGTCAACAGTGTCGGAGGGGTGGGGGGATTGGGCCTTTTTTTCGGGAGCTCGTGGCTAAGAGGGGGTGTTTTCGAGCTGCTTTTCCGAATAGACCGACTGGCGGTGTCTTTTGCATATACCGAGGACCTGTTTACCGCTAGAGCAAGCGCGTGGGGGCTATGCGTGGATCGTATGGGGGAGGAAGGTCTTACACCGTGGGGATAGGGAGCTTCGGGTAAAGAAAAAACGCGATGATTTACGTGAATACATGTATCGAAGTTTTTATTCAAAATTTTGTCCGTTCGCACAGATTGTGTGTGTGTGTGTGTGTGTGTGTGTGTGTGTGTACATGCAGATGTGAAAGTCGGTGTCTATCACACCTACTTGAAAAATGAATGCAGCAGAAATGCTGGATGTGAAATAAATTCCTCACCCATAAAACTTATTTTATGCAGCTGTGGTAACAAAGAGGCGCGCTCTTCCAAAATGTCACTACATCCGGGTTTTGTTTCCATTTCCACAGGTAACACCGAGGTATTAATATATGCAAAGTACTCAATAATGCGTGGATGCCACCGCACGATTTTTTGTGTAAAAACCCCCGATCTTCCAGGCTTATACTCCCTTTCAACTGGTTCATTTCGTTTCCATGCCTCCCCACTATTCTTATAGTATTACAATATAAGAACACTATAGTATGGCACTATAGTGCACTCGTAAGATAGAGGAAAAATATCGGAAAAAGATTCCGGAATGAAAAGTACTTCTACCACTGCAGGCTTCACACTACGAATCGGGCAGTCACTTTTGCCGACATCACCTTTTGGAACTCCCATTGTCAACTTACGTGAAAATGGCTGAGAAAATTGCACAATTTGAATGAAATCTGCGCGATCAAGCCGCACTTATAAATTCCGTGGAAGAGTATATAGTGTGGGAGCAACAATGTGATCAGTGTGTGTGGAGTCGTTGGAAACGAAAAGCCGAATTAATCGACTACGATTTTCACTCGGAAATCCACAATCGTTGGTAGCAGGAATCGCTCTCTTAGAAGGTTTGGAGAATATTCTACGCAGACGATTTTACATGCGGGTGCGGGAACAGTGATCGTGGTTTGATCTGGCCAGAGATTGATACGCCGTCCTGACTGAACGGACGATAATCGTGTCCTGACTGGCTGCGTCATCAATAACAACCATATTACACCTCGTCAGTTTCTCGAAGACGCGTGTGATATGATGCTTTCACATGTGCAAGACATTACTAGCAAACAATTAAGTGTAAAAGTGAATACAGTTTTCAATAGTGAATTTGAGGCAGGTGACAAATGCGCAAATAAAAGTATCAACACGAAAAACTTTGAACTTTTTACCACATGCAATTTACATGGGGGGTATACATAACGAGTTGTCGAACCTACTCTGGTATCTCTCGAATATTTTCAAAATCATGATAGCGGATGGAGATTGTCGCGGATACTGGACATAACATTAAATATCAACAAATACAATCCAATGCATGCCGGATGTCAAACTGTTTTGTCGCGGGAAATAATCCTGAAGAAAGCGGTGGTAAATGTAAAGTCAAAGGATACCGCATGTTTCGCGTGGGCAGTGGTGGCTGCTCTCAATCCAGCGGAAACAACCGTGCATCGAGTACCTTCATATCCACACTATTCAACTGTACTGCAGCTCCAGGGAATTGCTTTTCCAATGACTCTCAATCAAATAAAGAAATTTGAATCGCAAAATAATGTTTCGATGAATGTGTTTACAACGGAAAAGAAATGCATTGTCCCAATTCGAATATGCGCCCAAAAACTGGTTAATCACGTCAATTTATTGTTCGTGGAGGATTCGTCGGACCACAGCGTGGGACACTTTGTATGGATAAAAAATGTATCCCGGTTCGTGAGCACGCATCTGAACAAAACAAACAGGAGAAAAACACACCTGCGATCGGTCAGTAACAAGAAGCATACTCGAGAATACACATACGAGCAAGTATGTACTTCGATAATATAATTCTTTCCATCGTTTTGTTATAGGTGTTTGCACTACTTTTACACGGATGCTAAATTACGATCGCACGAGATGGACTGTGGAAAATCAAACGACTGAGCCATTCGATTACCTGGTGAAACGGACAAATGGCTAGCGTTTGAAAACTTTCAACGAAAAGAGCGACTTCCATTTGTGATTTATGCGGATCTCGAGTGCGTTTTGGCAAATGTTGACAACAAAAATATACAGCAACAGCACGAAGTGTTTAGCGCAGCGTATAACGTGCATTGCTCGTATGACCATTCGTTATCGGGATTCTACTCGCTGCGCGATGCCAATCGCATCCCATCGTTTGTTGCGAACCTTAAAAATTTAGCTTTGCGCATCAGTGATATCCTATCGGATAGTGTACCCGTGGTACTTCTAACTCCGGATGAGCGGGCAAAATTTCGAAGCGCTGCTCAGTGCCATATATGTCAAAAACCATTTGCCGAAGACGACATACGTGTTCGTGATCATTGCCTTTTGACCAGACGTTATAGAGGTCTCGCCCATTCAGACTGCAATTTCAATTACTAGCGGTATTTTTTCATAATTTGTCCGGCTATGGTGCACAGCTCATCATCGAGGAACTAGCCACAGCATTCGAGGGGAAAACCACTATGCTGCCCGTAACGAAAAAGGAATACATTTATTGTACAAAAACATTTCGAACGGCAGACAAGTCACTATCGATTTAATTACACGTCGTCGATGCATACAAATTTCTCAATGCAAGTCTGGATGAACTGCCCTCATTTTTTGACAATGGACAAACTAACAATTTTACGTTCGCAATTTCGTGACATAACGAGCGATAGTTTCATCCTATTAACTCGAAAGGGCGTCTTCCCCAATGAATATATCGATAGTGTAAACCGATTGAAAGACTATCACCTACCACCAAGAGACGCATTCTACAGTACTTTGACTGGTGACATTGTAAGTGAGAACGAATACGCTCACGCCAAGAATGTATGGGGACGGTTTTCTATTAAAACCGTTATATATAGTGTACATAACGGTATATTACCGGATATAGTGACTTGTATTTGGAGACCGAAGTTTTGTTGCTGGCCGACGTTTTTGAGAACTTTCGCAATAGCTGTATGGAGAGTTACAGGCTCGACCCCTCTTACGTGGGTCATTTGACAAGTACCTAGCCTCACCGCTAGATGGTGCCACTATTGCAAGAGAAATACACTATAGTGTAGTACCGTCTTGTAGACGGCTACTGACACAATTTCAGCCGGATCGGACTTGTAGTTCTCTTTTGAGAGCGTGTGAAAGCAAATGTGTCCGTTGATTTTTTAACGAATGGAGAAAGAACAATATCGGTCGGTGATTTGATTCTTGTTTTTGGAAGGGAAATCGCGCAGTGAAATTAAAGAACGCTTGGATGCAGTGTATGGGGATGCTTCTCCTTCGATGGCGACCGTTAAATTTTGGTATAACGAGTTTCAACGTGGTCGTACGTCGGTTTTTGATGATTCACGCCCAGGTGCTCCAAAAACAGCCACTACGGAGGAGAACGTGACAAAAATACACGACATCGTTTTGTCAGACCGCCGATTAAAGGTGCACGAGATAGCTGTGATAGTAGGCATCTCAGAAGAACGCGTGTGGCATATCCTGCATGAGACTTTGGGCATGAGGAAGCTGTCGGCAAGGTGGGTGCCGCGTTTGCTGACTGCACACAACAAGCGCATTCGTGTGACCACTTCAGAGCAGTGTTTGGAGCTGTTTATTCGCAATCCAAAAGAGTTTTTGCGTCGTTACGTGACCGTCGACGAAACATGGATTCACTGGTATACTCCAGAGACCAAGGAGCAGTCAAAACAGTGGATCTTACCCGGTGAACCTGCTCCAAAGAAGGCGAAGACGGTCCCGTCGGCTGGAAAGGTGATGGCCACTGTTTTCTGGGATTCTCAAGGTGTGATTTTTATTGACTACCTGGAGAAGGGCAAGACGGTCACGGGACAGTACTACGCCGAACTATTGAGCCGATTGAACGCCGTGGTAAAAGAAAAACGGCCCCATTTTTCGAAAAAGAACGTGCTTTTCCACCATGATAATGCATCGGCTCACCCCTCCGCGCTCGCCACGGCTAAATTGGTCGAATTACGCTATGAACTGCTGCCCCATCCACCGTATTCTCCAGATTTGGCTCCGTGCGACTTTTTTTTGTTTCCGAATCTAAAAAATTCACTCGCCGGGAATAAATTCCACTCCAATAACGAAATAATCGCCGCCACGGAGGCCGATTGTGCAGACCAAGAGATAACATTTTTTTCAACGGGGTTAAAAAAATTGGAACACCGCTGGGCCAAGTGTATTCAACTAAAAGGAGACTAAATTGAAAAATAAATTTTATTTTTAGCAAAATTTTGGTGTTTTCATTTGTAGGCTAGGTACTTATCAAATGACCCACGTATTACTATACTTTCCCCGGCTATACATGGGATGCAATGTTGAAACATACATGCGGTAACTTCGAAATGTTCACCGAAATTGAAAGGGTATTATTTGTTGAACGGGGTATACGCGGTTGCCTGAGTCGGTGCTCAAATAGGTATGCGCGCGCCAATAACAAATACATGGAATCATTCGATCCATCAAGGTCCTCATCATACTTGATGTATTTCGATGTGAATAATTCGTATGGATGGGCAATGTGTCAACCATTGCCCTATGCTGATTTTCGATGGGTCGATGAGTTGTCGTCATCCGATTTATTATCTATCGCGCTAGATTCACAGACCGGTTACATTTTTGACGTTGACTTAGAGTACCCGGAATGTGTACAGGATGTATACACGGACTTACCGTTTTGTTCAACACATGGTAAACTACCTGGTGGACAATACGATAAACTCCTTGCAACCGTGCACAACAAGGAACGGTATGTTATTTATTATTGCAATCTGCAGCAGTGTGTACGGCACGGTCTCAAAATCACAAAAATTCATAGAATACTCCAATTCTCCCAATTATCCTGGCTACGAACATATATCGAGCTGAACGCGCTGTTCCGGACACAAGCAAAGAATATTTTTTTTTAATCTCTCTAAATTGATGAATAATGCGGTGTTTGGGAAATCAATAGAAAATGTGCGCAATCACGTAGACGTCAAGATTTTAACACGGTGGGAGGGAAGGTACGGTGCAGAGAAAATGATTGCAAAACCAAATTTTTATAGCCGGTGTGTTTTTTCAGATAACCTTATTGCTGTCGAATTACGCAAACTCGAGGTGAAATTCAATAAACCGATATATGTGGGTAAGTGCATACTTGACATATCGAAGACATGCTTATATGACTTTCATCATGAGTACATCCATCGTTTCGATACGAGCGAGTACCCGGCGAGCAATGGGTACGATATACCGCTTGTCAACAAAAATGATCCCGGACTTATGAAAGACGAAAATAATGGTCGGATAATGACGGAATTTATAGGGCTTAGAGCAAAAATGTATGCAGCGCGAGTCGATGGTAAAGACGTTACGAAGAAAGTGAAGAATGATCGAACGAGCGCAACGAACGAACGATCGAGCGAACGCAATGAACGAACGATCGAGCGAACGGGCCCAACGGGTTAACGAACGAAAGATCGAGCGAACGCATCGAACGAACGAACGTGCGATCGCATTACCGATCAAACGAACCAACAAACGCAAGGTTTTTTTCCATGTCAAACAGGAGGGATTGCGCAAAGAAATTTTGTTTTTCGATATATGGTTTTTTCAACGGACATAGAGAGTTTTGTCGTGAAAATCAACACCACTGCTTTCGACTGAGGTGTTCGTTCGTTCGTAACAAACGAAAGATCAAACGAGAGTAATGAACGATGAAACGAACGATCAAACGAGCGCAACGAACGAACGATCGGACGATCGAGTGAACGGAACGAATGAATGAGCCAAAGAGAACACCGATTTTTATTTCGATTCCTTTAATGTAGATTTTTTTTTTTACGATATTTTATTACGGTAGCCGTTTTTTATTTCGTTTTTCATTTTTTAACTTTTCATTTCAATGACGATTTCGATTGTTGAATTTTTATTTCAATGTCAATTTCCATATCTGGTTTTTCAATTCTATTTTGAATTCGTGTCATTAAAATAAACGAATTTGCACCGAAGGATAGAACGATCGCAACGAACGAATAAACGAACGAGTGAATGAACACAAGCTTCTTTTGCGTATGAAAATGCAGTGATTGAACGAAGGAATTAGACACCGAAAGATCGAACAAGCGTAATAAACGTTGGAACGAACGATCGAACAATCGGAATACCGAACGAACAAACGCATCAACCGGTCCATCGAACGAACGAATGAACGAACGAACACCGCAGTCCTAAGTAGTGGTATCGATTGTCAGGGATACACATGTTCGGTGAAAAACCATGCATCGAAAAAAAAATTCTTCGCGTAATCCCTGCTGTTTGATATGTAAAAGAACCTTGTGTTCGTTGGTTCGTTCGAACGTACAATGCGTTCACACGTTCGTTCGTTTGATGCGTTCGCTCGATCTTTCGTTAACCCGTTGCGTCCGTCGATCGTTCGTTCCGTTCACTCGATCGTTCGTTCGTTGCGCTCGTTCGATCGCTCGTTTCATCGTTCATTACCCTCGTTTGATATTTCGCTTGTTACGAACGCATGAACACCTCAGTCCAAAGTAGTGATGTTGATTTTCAGGACGGAACTCTATGTTCGTTGAAAAAACCATATATCGAAAAACAGAATTCCTTTGCGTAATCCCTGCTGTTTGACCGGAAAAAGAACCTTGGGGTCGTTTGTTCGTTTGATCGTTCAATGCGTTTGCACGTTCATTCGTTCGATGCGTTCGCTCGATATTTCGTTCGTTAACCCGTTGCGCCCGTTTGCTCGATCGTTCGTTCGTTGCGTTCGCTCGATCGTTCGTTCGTTCGTTGCGCTCGTCCGATCGTTCATTCGCGCTTGACGAGTCGAATGTTAATTGCTTCACTGGAGAACCGACTCATCATACAGTCGCAGTCACTGCTTTCCTCACAATCATCGCAGAGAATAAATTATCGCGGTGCTCGAACAATGGAAAATAAAATTCTTCGCGTAATCACTGCTGTTTGATATGTAAAAGAACCTTGTGTTCGTTGGTTCGTTCGATCGTTCAATGCGTTCACACGTTCGTTCGTTCGATGCGATCGCTCGATCTTTCGTTTAATCGCTCGTGCGTTAGTTGCGTTCGCTCGATCGTTCGTTCGTAGCGCTCATTCGATCGTTCGTTCCAACGTTTATTACGCTTGTTCGATCTTTCGTTGTCTAATTCCTTCGTTCAATCACTGCATTTTCATACGCAAAAGAAGCGTGCGTTCATTCACTCGTTCGTTTATTCGTTCGTTGCGATAGTTCTATCCTTCGGTGCAAATTCGTTCATTGTTATGAAACGAATTCAAAATAGAATTAAAAAACCAGATATAGAAATTGACATTGAAATAAAAATTCAAAAATCGAAATCGTCATTGAAATGAAAATTCAAATGAATGTTCTCAAGCTATATTGTTTTCGAAAATAAAAGTTGAAATAAAAAGTTAAAAAATGAAAAACGAAATAAAAAACGGCTATTGTAATAAATCATCGTAAGAAAAAAAATCAAAATCGACATTAAAGGAATCGAAATCAAAATCAGTGTTTGGGTTATTCGTTCGTTCCGTTCACTCGATCCCTTTAATGTCAATTTGGATTTTTTTTTTTTTTGATATTTTATTACGATAGCCGTTTTTTATTTCGTTCTTCATTTTTTAACTTTTTATTTCAACTTTTATTTTCGAAAACAATATAGCTTGATAACATTCATTTGAATTTTCATTTCAATGACGATTTCGATTTTTGAATTTTTATTTCTATGTCAATTTCTATATCTGGTTTTTAAATTCTATTTTGAATTCGTTTCATAAAAATGAACGAACGAACGCAGCGAAGGATAGAACGATCGCAACGAACGAATAAACGAACGAGTGAATGAACACAAGCTTCTTTTGCGTATGAAAATGCCGTGATTGAACGAAGGAATTAGACAACGAAAGATAGAACAAGCGTCATAAACGTTGGAACGGACGATCGAATGAGCGCTACGAACGAACGATCGAGCGAACGCAACGAACGCACGAGCGATTAAACGAACGATCGAGCGCACAAACGAACGATCGAACGGACGCTACGGGTTAACGAATGAAAGATCGAACGATCACATCGAACGAACGAACGTGTGAACGCATTGAACGATCGAACGAACCAACGAACACAAGGTTCTTTTACATATCAAACAGCAGTGATTACGCGAAAATTTTTATTTTCCATTGTTCGAGCACCGCGATAATTTATTCCCTGCGATGATGGTGAGGAAAGCAGTGACTGCGACTGTATGATGAGTCGGTTCTCCAGTAAAGCGATTAACATTCGACTCGTCAAGCACGAATGAACGATCGAACGAGCGCAACGAACGAACGAACGATCGAGCGAACGCAACGAACGAACGATCGAGCGAATGAACGTGCAAACGCATTGAACGATCAAACGAACAAACGACCGCAAGGTTCTTTTTCCTGTCAAACAGCAGGGATTGCGCTAAGAAATTTTGTTTTTCGATATATGGTTTTTTCAACGAACATAAAGTTCTGTCCTGAAAATCAACACCACTACTTTGGACTGAGGTGTTCGTGCGTTCGTAACAAGCGAAAGATCAAACGAGGGTAATGAACGATGAAACGAACGATCGATTGAGCGCAACGAACGAACGATCGAGTGAACGAAACGAACGATCGAACGGACGCAACGGGTTAACGAAAGATCGACCGAACGCATCAAACAAACGAACGTGTGAACGCATTGAACGTTCGAACGAACCAACGAACACAAGGTTCTTTTACATATCAAACAGCAGGGATTACGCGAAGAATTTTTTTTTTCGATGCATGCTTTTCCACCGAACATGTGTATCCCTGACAATCGATACCACTAATTAGGACTGCGGTGTTCGTTCGTTCCTTCGTTCGTTCGATGGACTGGTTGATGCGTTTGTTCGTTCGGTATTCCGATTGTTCGATCGTTCGTTCCAACGTTTATTACGCTTGTTCGATCATTCGTTGTCTAATTCCTTTGTTCAATCACTGCATTTTCATACGCAAAAGAAGCTTGTGTTCATTCACTCGTTCGTTTATTCGTTCGTTGCGATCGTTCTATCCTTCGCTGCGTTCGTTCGTTCATTTTAATAAAACGAATTCAAAATAGAATTAAAAAACCAGATACAGAAATTGACATTGAAATAAAAATTCAAAAATCGAAATCGTCATTGAAATGAAAATTCAAATGAATGTTCTCAAGCTATATTGTTTTCGAAAATGAAAGTTGAAATAAAAAGTTAAAAAATGAAAAACGAAATAAAAAACGGCTATCGTAATAAAATATCGTAAAAAAAAATCCAAATCTACATTAAAGGAATCGAAATAAAAATCGATGTTCTCTTTGGGTCATTCGATCGTTCCGTTCACTCGATCGTTCGATCGTTCGATCGTTCGATCGTTCGTTCGATGCGCTCGTTCGATCGTTCGTTTCATCGTTCATTACCCTCGTTTGATCTTTCGTTTGTTACGAACGAACGAGCACCTCAGTCCAAAGTAGTGGTGTTGATTTTCACGACAAAACTGTCTATGTTCGTTGAAAAAACCATATATCGAAAAACAAAATTTCTTTGCGCAATCCCTCTTGTTTGACATGGAAAAGAACCTTGCGTTCGTTGGTTCGTTTGATCGTTAATGCGATCGCACGTTCGTTCGTTCGATGCGTTCGCTCGATCTTTCGTTCGGTAACCCGTTGCGCCCGTTCGCTCGATCGTTCGTTCGTTGCGCTCGTTCGATCGTTCATTCCAAGGTTTATAACTTTTCTGTGATGTTGTTCTTCTTCTTTGCACCGCGTACGATCTTCAGTTGATCATCATCTTTGAAACAGAGCCCATCCTTCTCTCTCTCTCTCTCTCTCTTTCTCTCTAAAAAAGTATTATGTATCCCGTACATATTGACGTGATCGAAACGGTTTCCATGTGCCGCGTAATTAGTGACCTATTAACGACCGGCGTACTCATACGCACTACGGGCATGTGCGATACCCTTATGGCTTTTCGGTGCATCGCCAAGAACTTTTACATAGACGCGAAGCGGTGTGTTCTCCTGTCTCTCGAGGCGCTTGTGCCTGGGCGCTCATGTATTGTTGTGATACCGGGTACGTGTGCAGTGTATCGTGGTGAGGTTATTTTTGTCTCGTTGGTGGTGTACACTTCATGCAACATCGATCGCAAGCATGCTTGCTGACCAGTCATTTCGATCTGGTCATATAAGCATTTGTGTAATCCTCGAAGGAGATCTTTCTCGCCCAGATGTTAGTCTTATCGCGCTTCACTTTCTTCGTAACGTCTTTACCATCGACTCGCGCTGCATACATTTTTGCTCTAAGCCCTACAAATTCCGTCGTTATCCGACCATTATTTTCGTCTTTCATACGTCCGGGAGCATTTTTGTTGACAAGCGGTATATCATACCCATTGCTCGCCGGGTACTCGCTCGTATCGAAACGATGGATGTACTCATGATGAAAGTCATATAAGCATGTCTTAGATACGTCGAGTATGCACATACCCACATATATTGGTTTATTGAATTTCACCTCGAGTTTGCGTAATTCGACAGCAATTAGGTTTCCTGAAAAAACACTCCGGCTATAAAAATTTGGTTTTGCAATAATTGCCTCTGCACCGTACCGTCCCTTCCACCGTGTTAAAATCTTGACGTCTACGTGATTGCGCACATTTTCTATTGATTTCCCAAACACCGCATTATTCATCAATTTATAGAGATTTTTTCAAAAATTATTCTTTGCTTGTGTTCGGAACAGCGCGTTCAGCTCGATATATGTTCGTAGCCAGGATAATTGGGAGAATTGGAGTATTCTATGAATTTTTGTGATTTTGAGACCGTGCCGTACACACTGCTGCAGATTGCGATAATAAATAAGATACCGTTCCTTGTTGTGCACGGTTGCAAGGAGTTTTTCGTATTGTCCACTAGGTAGTTTACCATGTGTTGAACAAAACGGTAAGTCCGTATGTGCATCGTGTAGACATTCCGGGTACTCTCAGTCAACGTCGAAAATGTAACCGGTCTGTGAATCTAGCGCGATAGATAATAAATCGAATGTCGACAACTCATCGACCCATCGAAAATCAGCATAGGGCAATGGTCGACACATTGCCCATCCATACGAATTAATCACATCGAAATACATCAAGTATGATGAGGACCTTGATGGATCGAGTGATTCCATGTATTTGTTATTGGCGCGCGCATACCTATTTGAGCACCGACTCAGGCCACCGCGCATACCCCGTTCAACAAATAATACCATG
>OY723394.1:8010819-8263319 GCA_963210295.1 Ophion ellenae
CCGGGCTAAAGACTGCATCAAGTGCGGTAACACTGGCCACAAAGTTGCCGAATGCACAGCAAGTGCAAAGTGTGTCATATGTGCAGAAGCGGGAGATGGGGCACCCACAGCCCACATCGCAGGTAGCAGCCGGTGTCCAGCGTATACGCGGGCTCTCCAGGCCCTCCAGGCACTCCAAAAACGATGCAAATGAGAGTACTCCAGCTGAACCTCAACCATTGTGAAGCAGCACAGGACCTGCTCATGCAGACTGTGCGCGAGCTGAAGCCTGACTTGGCGATACTCTCGGAACCATATAGACATCTAGACACGCAACCTTGGGAATCTGACGCAAGTGGGAAGGCCGCAATTTGGTCCTGCGGAAAACTTCCATTTCAGGATCTTGCGAGTCGGACGGAAACTGGTTTTGTGAGAATAAAAGTCAAAGGAGTTCATTTCTACAGTTGTTACGCACCGCCTAGTCTGACGACTTATGAGTTTGAGAATTTTCTCGACACCTTAGTCGCAGATGCTAAACAACGCTTCCCGGTAGCCATAGCCGGAGATTACAACGCGTGGGCTGTGGAATGGGGTAGTAAAGTGACAAACAGGAAGGGCCAAGCTCTGCTTGAGGCTATGTCCTTATTGGATGTAGTACTACTTAATGCAGGTACAAAGCCCACTTTTGTTAAAGGTGAAGCCTCCTCTATAGTGGACCTCACTTTTGTGAGTAGTAGCCTGGCAAGAGGAAACCAGTGCCACTGGGTAGTCAGTGATATCTACACTCACAGTGATCATCAAGCGATTCTCTGGGAGATTCGCGGTGACTTCAGCAGAACAGCGCAGGCACGGAAGACAAACGGGAAGGGCTGGAAAGCGAAAATGTTTGACGCGGACTTGTTTCGTGAAACTTTTGACACAAGCCCCCTCGCAGCGGAAAGTGCAACCGAGAAGGTCGAGGTGGTCATGCAGAGGGTCACCGAAGCATGCGATGCCACAATGCGACGGAAACGTAATGTCGACTTCCGACCCGCGGTACACTGGTGGAGCGAACAAATTGCCGGCCTCCGAAGGCAGTGTCATCGAACTCGCCGCCTAGCGCAACGAGCTCGAGGCAAACGCTCGTTCCCGATTTGGAAGAACAGCACAGGAAGGCGCGCTTCAAGCTTAAAAAGGCTATCAAGCAGAGTAAAGCTGAAAGCTGGGGTGAACGGCTCAGCGAGGTGGAAGATGCTCCCTGGGGCAGGCCGTACAAAGTAGTAATGACTCGGCTGAAAAGCCAGCCAATGCCATCGCCTGTGGACGCAGCTCTGCTGGAAAAGATTGTTTCACATCTGTCCCTGAGCAACCCGAGGAGGACTATCAGCTCGAAGAGGACGTCGATGAAGACATCCCAGCCATTACTGAAGAAGATCTTCTTACGGCGATTGCCAGGGTGGGCAACAATAAAGCCCCCGGCATGGAGGGGATACCCAACATCGCACTCAAGGCAGCGATCAAGTTGGAACCGGCAATATTCCTGGGCATGTACAATGCGTGTCTCAAGGAAGGAATCTTCCCGGACAAGTGGAAGTGGCAGAAGCTAGTGCTCCTCCCGAAAGGGAAAAAGCCACCGGACGAACCTTCATCCTATCGTCCGCTCTGTATGCTGGATACCGCGGGAAAGATCTTCGAGCGCATCATCCATAACAGAATTGAGAAGGTCGTGGACCCTCTACTGGCGGAGGGCCAGTTTGGCTTCAGAAAGGAGCGCTCTACTCTGGATGCCATTAATACAGTGGTGAAGCAGGCGCAGGAGTCGACTGCGGGGAAACGATGGGCAAGAGGGTCCAAGAAGTACTGCGCAGTTGTCGCTCTCGACGTCAAAAACGCTTTCAACTCGGCGATATGGAAGTGTATCATGGATGCCCTAAAATCATTAGGTGTACCATGGTACCTACGGAGAATAGTGGCGAGTTACCTATGTAATAGGTGGCTCATGTACGACACAGAGGATGGACCAAAGACGTATAGGGTGACTGGAGGAGTTCCTCAGGCCTCTGTACTTGGACCGCTTCTGTGGATCATCATGCACAATGATCTGCTGCTATTAAAATTGCCGAAAGGAGTGTCCATCGTAGCGTTCGCAGATGCCGCGGCGCGGATTGTCATCGCCAAATTCCTGGAGCAAGTCACCGCACTCTTCGGCGAAGCTTTCGCCAAGATAAAGGAATGGATGTCTTCTGTTGGACTGCATCTTGCAGCCCACAAAACAGAAGTACTCCTCGTATCCAGCAGGAAGGTGATGGAAACGGTGACGCTCAGGGTTGGAAACTCCGAAAATCACATCCCAACCGTTCATTCGGTACCTGGGTGTGATTCTCGACGCGAGGCTGAACTTCAAAGAGCAAACCGAGCAGATCAGCAGAAAGGCCGCTGGGGTGGCTACCACACTGGCGCGACTCATGCCTAATGTTGGTGGCCCCAGACCGAAGAGGAGGAAACTGCGGTCATCAGTGACGACCTCAGTGCTCACCTATGGCATACCCATATGGGCTGATGCACTGAAAATCCAGGAGTACCGCAGGAAGGCTGCAGCAACGTATCGCGTCAGTGCCTTGAGGGTAGCCTGTGCGTTTCGCACTGTCTCCGAGGACGCTATCAACGTTATCGCGGGAATGCTGCCCATTGAGGTGCTTGCCGAGGAGCGTAGATCGATGTACCAGCAGAAGGGAGCTAGAAACCCCAGTTATGCAAGGACAGAAGCGAGAGCAACCAGTCTCAACCAGTGGCAGACGATGTAGGATGCTTCTCCCAAGGGAAGGTGGACACATCGACTAATCCCGAAGGTGGAGATATGGGTGAACCGTCTGCACGGGGAGCTCAACTATTATCTCACTCAAGTGATCTCAGGACACGGCTGTTTTCGGGCTTATCTCTATAAGTTTAATTATGAAGATTCCCCGGACTGCCCAGCATGTGTAGCAGTCGAGGAGAACGCTGAACATGCATTGTTTCACTGCCCACGTTTTAGTGCCTCCCGCGCGATAGTCGAGGATCAGCTGGAGACACGCATCACCCCGGACAACCTGGTTGAGTTGATGCTGAAGTCAGCAGACGCATGGACAGCGGTATCGGCTTATGCTGCCGCAGTGATGAAGGAGTTGCGACGTGCAGAACGTGCGAGGGAGAAGACGATGCCGGAAGACCAGGCAGTCATAGATTAAATCAGCGACACGAACCCCTAAACCACTCATAACATCTAGAGTGGAACGGGGGATGTAAGGTCGTCTGACAACACTGCAGGAAGAGCTACGGCTAAGGCCTCTCCTGCGATGTAATACCTAGCGGTCGTCCCGCGGGAGAATTTGTATGGCCACAGAGGAATGGGGCTTTTTAGTCGGTGCAAGCCCGACACACGGCAATTATTTGCTACGGTGCGGAGGCATTTTCCCGCTAAACCTCTTAAAAAAAAAACACACACACAAGAGGCATCATTCACATCTGCATGCACACACACACACACACACACACACACACACACACACACACACACACACGCACGCGCGCACACGCGCACACACACACACACACACACACACACACACGCGCGCACGCACAATCTGTGCGAACGGACAAAATTTTGAATAAAAACTTAGATACATGTATTCACGTAAATCATCGCGTTTTTTCTTTACCCGAAGCTCCCTATCCCCACGGTGTAAGACCTTCCTACCCCATACGATCCACGCGGCGTAGGCCCCCACGCGCTTGCTCTAGCGGTAAACAGGTCCTCGGTATATGCAAAAGACACCGCCAGTCGGTCTATTCGGAAAAGCAGCTCGAAAACGCCCCCACTTAGCCACGAGCTTCCGAAAAAGGGCCGAATCCCCCCACCCAATACGTGCCACAGCGACGCAACCGCGACCGCCACACACCCCCACCACGCGCCACCGCGGAATGACCACTACACCACACCTGTGACGTCACCGTCGTCTCCCTAAACATGTATGTATCTACTCCCAGATGATGTATATTGTAACACTAAGCAAGCAAAACTTAGTTGCCATGTTACAAGAATTCATAAACCAAAGAGCATGTGTCAGAATGTTTGAGCTGCGCCAAAGGTTCTGATGAACGAAACAAAATATGGCAAAATTACGATGGAAAGGGCACTTTGCTTTAAATACAAATCGAGCACTAAATTCCAGTGAACGGAAAGTAATTCGCAGACTCAACACTCGGTACGGGAAAAATGCACAAGATTTTGCAACGTCCCATTTGTGCCTAGGTGATTAGTCTAGAACGAGTTTACGCCATCACACGTCTCTGTACGATACGAAAAAGTACCAAACGCAACTTCAATCGGCACATTAATCGAACAAATAGGAAAGCTATGCATTTCGGAATGGATAAAGCGGCAGACTAACAGAAGCAAACGTACGCGGAAGATTTTTTTAAACGCCTTACGGAATATTATACATCGAGTATTACTTGTACAGCCCTCCAAACCTGTGCCCAGCGGAAAAGACAAAAAACCACGTTGCTATCGAATAGCGACATCCAAAAGTTACACATTTTTCTTCGCAACGAGATCCGACAAAATTATGGCACATTAATAAAAAAAATTCTCACGGCTTGCATGGATGGATTTGGCATCATCGACTTTAGTGTCACTTCAGCTCCACAACCAAAGGCGTTCCGGAGAAATGGAACGCATTTTATTCAGCGACTTCGAAAATTACAGGAATATTAATTCAAACGAAAACATTGCTGGAGCAGATGGGGCCTTTCCTTGGGAACAAAACAAGCTGCTGAAAAAGAGTGTAACATTTTGTTTTATTTTGAACTCGTTGTTTCTCAAACGACAGTCTCTCCTTATTCTCTCTTAGTCTCTATTTTACTCTTATTTCCAGTCTCATTATAATATATTACAGAGTTTTTTATGACCGAATTCTATTACATTGACAGACACGAGTTCACGCGCTTTCTGTTGCGATCCCAATATGTACATTTCATACAGGCGAGTTCCGTTACGCTTCGACTTCACCATATTTTCAGCGAATGTCCATTTGACAACTATTACTATTCCTCAAATTTTGACAGCAGTATAGTTTACATTACGCCAAATACCAGCAGATTTCGTTACGCCTCACATCACATCCCAATAATCAGCCATTTTCTGAAATTATTCACAATAAAAATCGGCGAATTCTGTTACGCCGTGATTAATTGAATTCACGCATCGACGAATTCTTCGACGCCATTAAATCACAATTATTTTTAATATTGGCGATATCCATTACGCCTGGCGCATTATCAAATAATTCCTATTATTCGACCCCATTTCAATTTATGTTGCTCCAATTCGTTTAAACCTTTATATTCGCCCTTCATTTCAATATTTATTATATGTTGACATTAAATTCACCTACAAATAATTAATTTTGAATGAAACGAAATAAAAGCCACCTTGCCGTCCTCGCATTTACAAAAATTCACCTTAATTTAAAAAATCGCTGGTTGTTCGATCACGTGCGGGCCATTAGGTGGGAACTTCCGCGAACTCAACTGCATGGATGATGGCGATCGGTATTTCCATCCGTTACGCGGCCATTTTGTGCTCCCGCGCTCGCGGTTATTTCATCGGCACTCGGTGAATCGAATGTTTCACTTTTGATTTTCGTTTGGCTTGTACTCACTTTATCCAGTAGCATGCATGACCCACTGGGGCGATGTGTCTACGCTGCTTTGGAGTCAGTTGATCGAACCCTCTTCGCGTCAGGAGCGGACGATCGACGGACTTCCCTATGGTCGAATCTCATGCTCCAACTGTGTCCATTATCGAGTCGTAGATTTTTTGCAAGAACTCAGATAACTCGGCGAGGGTGACGCTGGACTCGTTGTATGACGACCGCGTGTGTAATATCGGTCAGCACGACTGGTCTCAGTAATGTATGCGAAGCAAGTGGGGTGTGGCAGTGCACTCTCTCTCTCTCTCTCTCTCCCCCTCTCTCTCTCTCCGTCTCCCTCTCCCTCTCCCTCCCGACTGTCACAACTTATTCGACACACATTACGTACATGCATTTAATAAACGCCAAAAGGACTGACAGATGAAATTGAATTAATTAGGCATGTTAAACGGGCTCATGATACGATCTCACATGAATTCTGTTATAAATTCCCTCTACTACATTATTGTTCCGAGGGTCAACAAACCGCAAGGCATCCCATACGTTTTATCTATATTATAAGGGCAAAAATATAAATTAGAAAATTTAGCAGTGACTTTATCCGGTGCATTAAAGGGGTCCGGCCGACACAGTAGTACCAAATCGACTACTTTAACGTGAGTTGAAACTATTTTTTAATATTTCTTTCCGGTCTGGAAGCTTCGGAAGATATTTTCATTTGCTTTGATGAGCATGTACTCATACAATTCTGGACATGACTCGGGAAATTCGATGACATTCATGAGTTCATTTGACGGATTTTTCCCGTTTTGCAATTCGTATGGAGTATACCCGTACTGCAATGGGTGGTTATATTCAATAATTTCTTGACGGGCGGGACGAATCGGGCCAATTTGTTATGTGCCTCCGAACAAAAAACCCTAAAAAGTCTACGAAGTTACCTCATTACACGTTCCGTGGGGTTTCTTTGAGGGTGTCTCATTGAACAAAATCTGGCACGGATGTTGGCTGTTCTAATTTATGAATCCATTTCATAGACGTAAATTGCGTTCCGTTATCTGCGAGTATGCTATGTGGTTTCTCTATCTCCTCAAAATAATAACCCCCAAGTTTCGATAAAGCTGCCGCCGTGGTGGCTTTCTTCATCGGATATAGCTTAACATATTTAGAAAAAGCATCTAAAACTACTAAAATGTATTGCACTCTCACTGTTGATTGAGATAACGGACCATAAAAGTCGACTGTAACTAATTTAGCTGGCTTTTCAAATTTCCCTAATTGATGTTCCCCTTCCATTGAAAAATTAACTGTTTTAACGCTTTGGCATAGATCGCAGCCTTGAATATGCGTTTTCACACTTTGCCTCATCCTCTTCAATGTAAAATAAGTACTCAAATAAGCCAGTGTCTTTAATGTTCCGGGATGTTCGAGAGTGTCGTGGACATATTCGAGAATATTCGCTACACAAATTGGGGGCACGACTATGACCCATCTGTGTCGTCGGATTATATTGAAATAGGACATTGTTCTTGATTTGATAGAGGTCTTCCCACTGCCCCGCCAGTACTTCTCTCATTACTGAACCAATTTTTTGTCATTTGCTTGTAATTCAGCTAATATACTCAAATCCCTTCGTATCTCTTCATCCAAAGGTTGATTCGTTACGCCTATAAAGCACGATACAGTCGTGGCCTCAGGCTCTTCAAAATTTAGAGGCAACTTTGCTACTAACGCGGGTAATGAGAGGCGTGGTTGAGAGTCATTCTCGAAACAACCGTTCAGATAGCGACTGAAAAAGTCGGCCACTACGTTCTCCTTGCCTGCACAGTAAGTTATATCGTAGGTATACTGTTGTAAAATGAAACGCCGTCGTTTCAACCGAGGCGTGTAAAAGAGCATCGTATTCAAAAAGATTAGGCCCTTGTGATCGGTTATTATTTAAAATTTTCTTCCGAGTAGATATCTGCGACACTTCTCAACTGAGTAGACTATTGCCAATAATTATTTTTCTGTTGTCTCGTAGTACTTTTCCGCTGGATTAAGACATCGGTTCACTAATGATATTACGTATTTATTCTGGCTTTCCTGCTCTTGGTATAACCCGCCACTAATTCTCTTGTCGGAACCATCTGTTCTCAATTTAAATGTAAGTTCCGGGTTAACATGCGATAACATGTCGATTTTTTAAATTTTCTTGAAGTACGATGTTTCGAAAATATTCGCTGAAAATTTCAAGTCCGATGGATAGTTTCCGGCATATCCCACAGTTAGTGAAGGGGCGTCTGGTCCACATGACAGGTAGCGGCTGATAAACGCGCAAACGATAATACCCGGGAAGGCAGAATGCTTCGAAGACAACAACAAACCTATGAACTTTAGCAAAATTTTATAAAGAATACTTTCGTTTTAAAATTGTCCAAAATGTTAAAAAAATAATAATTCATCCCGAAAAACCTTAATTAAAAAAAAAATGTTTCAACAATCGGCTATAAACAATTCAATGCTCGACTTTTCGGCAAAAAATTGTGATATTTGAATTCAGCGGATCAAAATACATAAAAAAGTTTAGCTTCATCCATCGAATTTAAAATTTTTCGAATATATAATACCGTATCCACATCGAAAAACTTTAAACACGTTTTTCACGAAACTATGTTTTTCAAATCGGTGACCACTATAATTCAAAAACCACTCGATGGATTTTGCTGAAATTTTGTGTGCCTATTGATAGCATTAAAAACTAGTCCTTAATCGAAGGATTTTCATTTTTTTTTGAAAATTTCTATTTTTTTAGAACAATAAACGAGCGATGTTTTGGTAGAAAATCGAAAGTATCGTCGGAAGCCGCCATTTTGTTAATTTTTGATAAAAAAGCTTCGATTAAGGACTAGATTTATTATTAAACTATAATTTTTTTGTAATATTTTTATTTCAGATCCAGTAAAATTTTATGATGGTCACTTCAAAGCACTAGATACCGAAAGGGAGCAGACAAAGATGGCGATATTTTTATAAATAATCGACATTTTTCTTTGAAAATATGTACAAGTCAAGTTGAAATATAACATAAAAAGTCTGCGTAACCACTTTTGTAAAACAAACTTCATTACTATAAAAACAAAAAGATTCAAAACGCTCGTTGTCCCACGCCTCTGACTGCATCTCACTCCTTAACGCCGTAAAGGCCTGATCGTGTTCGTCCGTGCAACTCCAAGGCGTTTTCGCTTTAAGTAGACTCCTAAATGGTTCAATGAAGTTGGCGTGACGTACTCTAAACTGTCTATAGTAGGTGCATACCCCAATAATCTGTTGAAGTAGTTTTTTTGTTTTGAGGCACCTTAAAGTTTCGAATGACCATCAACCTGTAAGCATCGGGGCGTATTCCCTCCACAAACAAAATAAATCCTATAAATCGGACGGACGAACGACATAACATTGATTTACTTAAGACAGGCGTAAAATTGTTTTGTTGTAAGGTATTAAAGACGCAATCTATGCGTTTTAGATGTTCTGGTCACGATTTTAAGGAGATCAACAAGTCGTCGATATATACCGTTAAAAGGGAATCATAGCTCCTATTAAAGATCAAACTCAGTGCTCGAATATACCCACTTCCTGCGGTCTTCGAACCGAAAGGAATACGGCAAAAGTGATATAATGTTGACCCATACAAAAAAGCGGTATATGGGCGCGACAATCTATGCATGGGCCTATAGCAGTTGGCTAGATCAGCGGTTGTTATCATACAGATCCCATTATGTTTTCGGGTGAGCTCTTCAATCCTCGGCGGAATTTTCATATCTGACTCGATCGCCGCATTCAAAAAGCGAGCAACGAGGCAAATGCGCGATCGGCGGTCACGTCTCCGCACGATTCAAAGTGAATTCTTCTTGGACGGCTTGTCTTAACGAGTAAGGAACGAGGTACGACTTCTTGAGTATCGTATTTGCCTGTTTCAATTGAATTTTATGTTCATTTTGACCTGCTGGCATCGGTTTTACCATGAATAAACTTCGATACGTGGTAACGACATCTTCTAGGCTACCCCGTTGGTCAGCTGACAATGCAGGAATTTCGGAGAGCATTTGACGAAGATCTGATGTAAACCCTTTGATCTCCCCGCCGACGTATAGCCGACACGAGATCATGTTCTTTTCTTGTTTTACCTCGAACTCTTCTTTGTGTTCTACCAGCTTGTTCAGGTAAGTGATTTCCTTTTCTACCGTAGATTCAACCGCATGCGGAAGGTCCGAAGCACATCGTTTTTCTAAATTGGCGGTATTATCGAGTTCCGGTTTATTATTTTGATTAACCACTTGCTTCTCATCCGATTTCGTGGTTGGTGACTTGATGCTAGCTCCCTCGTCAGGTTGAATCTCTGAACACCCTACTTCCTTATCGTCAAATTGGTACTCCAGCATTTTACGAGACTGGTGATTTTGGGGGGAAATGCCTATTATTTGTATAACGATGACTTCATCATCCTTATAGGTACAAATGTTATATTTGCTTTGTGTGTCAAACATCACTAGGCTTTCTGGGATCTGATTTGCGCGAATTTTCAACGTTTTGAACCTGCTTTTCTACCTTTGTTGGCTTTCGATTTACGCTTTTGATTTACGCAAATTTGGTGGTGACAGAAGTGTCACCACCAAATTTCAGAGTGGTAATTCGTGAACAATAAAATAACTTTTCAGATATTTATACAATTCCTCGGACATACACAATACCTGGCTGGCCGTATCTACCAATGCGGATATCGGAATCTTAAACGAACGAAGAAGTAAACGAGGGCATTCATGAATAGTCCAGTTCGGTTCTTTGCAATGATCAGGATCTTAAATAATCTCTCCGATCATATCGTCTACCATGTCATGTATTTGGTGCGACGGGGAAACGCCACCATGCGCCGCACCGCCTATCAGTTTAAATTAAACGATGTGCTGGGCAAACTCATTTTCGCCGTGTTCGTTGATGTAAGCAAGGGACGTATGTTCGAGTGAAGGAGGTCCTGAGATTGTTGTCCCACCAAGTTTCTCACGTCTGGGTTAGCCTCTTGTTGGGGTGGAACCTCCGCAGTGACAGCCGCGTTTAATACGGCCCGTGATGCGATAGTTTGGATGAGAGGATTATCCCCCTGTCTACCTGGTACCCATTTGCTCTGATTATGGTTGGTATCCCCGTGTATCGCTCATTAGTCTGGGTTCTGTTAATTCCTGATCATACGCCCGCGTTGTTCGCGTGTACGGGCGCGGCATCGGGGAAGTTTCCCCCTTGAAATACTCTCCTCACTCTCTCCCTATCTTCTATAGTTCGGTCTAAAAAAGCTAGCGCTTGCGACAAGGCCTTGACATCCGCTAGATCGGTGGATATCATTGCTTCTCACACTCTGAATGGTAAACCCTGCATGATGGTATAATTTATTTCGTATAACTCTAATAGGGGCGTAATGTACTTCGCGGCTGTATATTGCTTCACGAATAACTCTGAAGAGTTCCAGAATTTGAATTATCTTTTTGGTTGATCCATTGGCTTTTGTATCGTGCTCTGACGGGCAATGAATAAAATGCTTGCAAAAATTGTTCTTAAAATTTTTGAAAGTTAGGACAAATTAAACGGTTCGCTAGATACCTCACGCGCGACCGACCCTCCAATGCATTTTCCACTACCAACATTTGCATGTCTGGTTTAACGCGTTTCATTTGAAAAAATCGTTCTAGTTGTTCAACGAATTCTCGCGGGTGGTTGACCGATTCGTCTTTCCATTTTGGAATTAGTATATTTATTTTGAGCGATTGAAACCCTCTAATAAGCCCATTTAACGTACCCCGCAGCTACGGCTGCTCGCAACTTTTCAATTGCTCTTTCTTGGTGTCCAGTGGCCGCTCTGAGGCGTCGGGCTTCATCAGCGACGATGTTTTCTGCGATTAAGTCTCTTTCCATCCTTTCAATCTCAACCCGTTCAGCGTTTATTTTCATCCTTTCCTCACGCAACTGATCCTTTCCTCTGCTGAACCTAAAGCGTCATTTGTATTAGTGCGTGGTTTATTTGGTGCATACATGTGTAATGTCCGCGTCACTTTGACTGTATTTATGTCCGGCGACGGGGCTATCGGGGTACTTCCCATCTCCGGAATTCTTGTCGACGTTCTTTGCGTAATTTCAAATTTATTCTAATTTTTAAATCAATACCGATTTAAATCTAAATGTTTTTTTTCAATACTATTTAATATTTGCACATATTCTTTTCAAATGATAATAATACTCAATTAAATTTTTTCAGTGAGACTCGATACCCTTGATTGTGCTCCACATTGGGCGTCTATTTGTAACAATTTGTTTTATTTTGAACTCGTTAGTTCAAAATAAAACAAATTACATTAAATTAAACTTAAACTACATAAGTCTCTTCTCCTGTCACCTTCTCATATAACATATTTTTCTCTTATTTCTAGTCTTATTACCATATTACAGAGTTTTTAATGACCGAATTCTATTACATTGACAGACACGAGTTCACGCGCTTTCTGTTGCGCTCTCAAATTGTACATTCAATACAGGTAAGTTCCGTTACGCCTCCACTTTACTATATTTTCAGCGAATGTCCATTTGACAACATTTCCTTAAATTTCGACAATATTATAGTTTACATTACGCTGAATACCGGCAGATTCCGTTACGCCTCACGTCACATCCCAATAGTCAGTCATTTTCTCAAACGATTCACAATAAAAATCAGCGAATTCTGTAACGCTGTTGTTAATGAAATTCACGTATAGACGAATTCTGTTACGCCGTTAAATCACAATTATTAGATCCGATTTCAGTTTATGTTGCTCCGATTCGCTTTAACTTTTGTATTCGCCCTTCATTTCGATATTCATTATATTTTGACATGAAATTCACACATAAATAATTATTTTGACATGAAACGAAATAAAAGCCACCTCGCCGTCCGCGCATTTACAAAAATTCACCTTAATTTTAAAAATCGCTGATTGTTCGGAAAATATAATATCGCGGGATTGTCCGATAAATACAATTTTACTTGATTGTTCGATCACGGCTATTAGGCGGATACCGCTGCGAACTCGACTGCATGTATGATGGCGATCAGGATTCCCATCCGTTAGCGGCCATTTTGTGCTCCCGCACTCGCGGCTTTTTCATCGGCACTCATTGAATCGAATGTGTCACTTTTGATTTTCGTTTGGCTTGTACTCACTTTCTCCAATTGTTTAATTTTGTTTTTCGCGCATTTCGATGTTTTATTGCTGACCGTTAGCGTGCTTGACCCGCCGGGGCGATGTCTCTACGCTACTTTGGAGTCGGTTGAACGAACCCTTTTGGCGTCAGGACGGAACGATCGACGGACCTATGGTCGAATCTCATGCTTGAACTGTAGCCGTTATCGAGTCATAAGATTTTTGGAACGACTCTAATGACTCGCCGAGGGTGATGATGGACTCGTTGTATCGACCTTATTTTACGATAGTACTCACATTTGTCGAATTTTGTTACTCGACCGCGTGTATAATGGCGACCAGCATGACTGGCCCCAGTAACATATGCGAAGCAAGTGGGGTGAGGCAGTGCTCTCTCTCGTATACGAAGCCGTCTTCTTCTTCTTGACTCTAGAAGGCTCTACCGTCTCGGACGGTGGCTCCGATTTAATGGGTTCGCCCGCGGGAATTGGACAACGTTTCGACATTTCAGGCGCGAGACATTTGAAATTTAAATACGCACGCTAGGGACACGAATGCGACTCTGGAATATATTCTCTTTGACATGAGAGGAAAACTCAATCGTACAGTTCCTGTACTAATGCACACGGACCTCCTTAAATCTGTTAAGCTTCTGTTGGTACCGCGAAAAGAAGCGAAAGTAGATACGAATAATCCATGTGTTTGAGATCGCAGGGAACGTAAAGGGCGATTACAAGTACCTCCGGCTTACCAATTGATGCAGAGATATGTTACAGAATGCGGTGCGTCGAAACCAGAGACGCTACGCGGAACGACTTTGCGGAAACATGTCGCAACGATGTGTGTACATTTTAATTTAACTGATGCCGAGTTGTCAAAACTCGCCGAACTCGATGATACAGACAGTGATCACGATTCGCGTATAGCATCAGAAAAAAACACGACTGCAGAAGACATTGAAGCATCTGATACACGGCACGAATCTTCGATAGAGGATCCGACCAACGATGCCAAAAATACCAACAAAACTCGACGAACTCGATCTAGTAAGAATAGGTTTTACAGTTGGATATACTTATCAAGGGACACGGGATTTTTTACGCCAACTACTTAATAATATTGCAATCTATCAAAGAATGCCTCTCTGTACTTGAGTACTCCAGTGCAATATTAAATTAGTAAAAGTCCAACGAAATGTGGAGTATTACCTTGCATTAGACATTACTGGACAAATTTGGTCCACATATAAATTTAAATAAATTTATGGACTAAATTTGGCCAGTGAAAGTCCATTTAATGGAAAAGTCCATATCACGGTGGACTATTACGAATAAAAAAATTGAACACACTATACCAGGCTCATTTTTTGCAGCTTCGGCTTATGGGACGTGCAAACGTGTGCGCTGGTCAAGCAAGGAGAAAACCATCGCTTTACGAGAATTTCATGACTATATCGAACGGAAAAAGTTGCCATCTTTTAAGATCATACAGGATATTATCGATAGAATCGGCGGTTTCTTCGCCCGCTGAGCAACCAATTAAAACGAAAATTGTAAATTGAAAATGTTAGCATTTTCCTCTAACTTATGTGTTAAAACTTGCTTTAGTTAATGACACTTTTATTTCGTTTCCGAAGGTCCACTTCATTAACCGAAGATTTTGTATCGTCGATGTGTTTAAAAAAGTTTTAAATGAATTAACGTTTCACATTTGCCAAGTGCATCCATCTATTTCAACAAGAACCCACTCATTTCCTTGCAATATTCCTGGACCCGAAAAGTAACAGACGTATAAAAAATTGAAGTCCTACGATTAATGTGAATTGCGATGATTTGTACACTTATCAATGCTATTGTAAAGCTACGTATATGGTTATTGAAATATGTACATTTCGTGTGGACATATACTCGTTTATCAACACACACACACACACACACACACACACACACACACACACACACACACACACACACACACACACACACACACACGCACACACGCACACACGCACACACGCACACACGCACACACGCACACACACACACACACACACACACACACACACACACACACACACACACACACACACACACACAACACACACGCACGCACTCTCTCTCAAAAAGATATCGACCAGTGGGTTGGGTTTACAACCCTGAGGCGTCCTGGTTCGAATCTGGGTGGCTACGAAATCGTCGACTAACGGCGTGGCGAAATAATCTATCTTTTGGTAAATTAATTCCGTAAACCGCCATGTCTTACTTGTGTGTTTACGTACTGCCTCGTGAGCCGCGGACGAATGGACGTAACTATCGAGCTGAGAATGAAATGTGTGGGACAGTTTTTACGACGATTAGCATGAAGGACAGAACAACGTATCGGGGAATGATTGCTCGCGCGTTCCATATTACCCCAAAATAACGCATTGGCGATACCTGAGATGTCCCGGCTTCTGGTGCCGCACACCGCAAGATCTCGCGCGGGATGGTCCAAGGGGACACACAGGCGCCTCCACTTGGAGACAGGCGAGCGTCGGACAACCGTGATAGCGGATTGGAATAAGACCAAATTTAACGAGTCGCTCGTCCCTCTCGACTCAACAACCCGGAGTTGCACCATCCCTACTGTCCCCTCGGGCCTCGTGGACCGCGTGTGACCGGCGCCCCCTCGAAGGGGGTCGGGGCGGTTGATCGGCGACCGGGGGTATAGTTCACCTGTCGGTATATCGCGTGGGCCCCCCGCTATTTTCAGGACGCCGGTTGGTACACCCGTATCTTATTTTCAATAGGTTAATCTTAATACGAGTACAAACTATACCTTACGTTCGGAAATCCCACATTACTTTAACTTGCGACACCTCACATTGCGGAACCCAGAATATTTAGGGCAATCGGAATTCCTATTTCCCCACAATGCTGACGACCTATTCAGCAACTTGTAACGGGAACGAACTCCATCGAGAACACGGGACCCCGCTCAGCCGGACTCATTTCGAAATTCGTCATTTCGAGACAAGTAAAATTGCTGATTGGCACAAAAATTTAGAAGCAACCCACCATCGAGTTGCAATAATTTACATTAGTCTTTCGCGAATCTGAGGACAGAGCGGAGCTCCGCAGAGTACTCCTCTCTGTGTGTCGAGTCCTTCCCGTGTCCTTCTAAGTTCATTCCCGAGCCCGCGACTACGATCTTTCGCGATCAAGTATCACTGCCTGAGGGATAGTGCGGCACTGAGGTGCAGCGGCTCATCGCAACAAAAACACGAAAGGAACTCAATAATAACAACGAATAAAAATCATTGTTTTCGCTACGTAACTCTCTAAAATACACCAGCTTGATTTATATTTTCGAGTCTACCGAGCGTTTTGTGTTCGTGAGTGTGTGTCAGCATAGACGCCTGATTTGCACTGTCTTCGAGGAGACCAAACGCGCAGCGTAAGCACGCTTCACATTTCCAGCGGGACACGCACTTGTAAGTCACTAACCCCCTTCCGTAATATTCTAGGTCACGTTTGTATTCCATAAGAAATAAGTAGTCGACTGCGAGAGAACCAAATTGTAACGTTTTTATATCCAAATATATGCCGGGAGTATCGCAGGAAGAACTGATGCATATTCATTCTCCTTAACCTTATTTGCCCTGGACCAGATAGGTGCGCCAAGCGCTTTAATAGCATACCCGAGCAATTATTAAATAATCGCAAACGAAGGTTCATAATCCCGAATGTCTAGATGCGTTGTGAATCTCTTGTTCTAGCCTCAACTACAAGTCTCGTCTATAACAAATTGGTGGCAGCGGTGGGATGCTATCACTATCTTGGTCAAATTTTTAAACAAAAAATGTCACTATAAAATTTCAATGCGATTATAGTAAATTCAAATCAGCTTCAACGTGCACTCAATTCGATTTATCTCTTTACCTCATTATGTTTATATTAAATTTATAACTTTGATCATGCCCTCTGACTCAACCATGCCTCAAGGCAATAACACCGCTCAAAATCAGAGCATGCTAGATAATTCAGCATACTTAGATTATCTTACAGTTAAGGATGCGTTAGATAAAATTCCCCGATATGACGGTAAGGATTAGAAATTCTCTGACTATGAAACGGAAATAAAAGCTTTGCAACAAGGTCTTCCTGCAGGAGCGGAAATCAGACTTATTAACGGGATCTTAGCGAAGCTCAGAGGCAGGGCCCGAGCCCATGTAGAAGGGAAATCATTTGATTATTCTAAACAGGTACTCAAGTGCCTTAAAGAAAAATTCTCTCCTGACAAGGATTATGATTATTATCGCAGTCGACTCCTTGATGCACGCATGAGAAATGACGAAGACGTGTCGGATTTTCATTCACGCCTTCAGCGTTACATTCGACGAGCAATTAGCGAAGTCGACGAAAATGAGGGCAACGAAAATGCTCAATTGACAAAAAAAAGACTAGAAGCTAGGGCACTCGATGTTTATATTGACGGCTTGCCCGACGCTATAAGAACTTACGTTCATAGTCGCGATCCCCACACCTTGCAGGCTGCGTTCGAACTCGCGTACAAAGACGAGAAACGGATACGGCGTTCGCGAAATCGGGTAAGGTCGTTCCATGATTACGCAGACCCGCGACGAACGTATTATCGCGGGGAGGGCTCTTCTGAAGACGAATGTCGATCGTACGCAGCCTCTATTGAGGAAGCGCTCGGATTGCAGAATTTGCCCTTGTAGATCCCGCGGACGTTATACGAGAGACTCGACCACACGAGACAAAAGTCGCAGTTCACCTAGGAGCATATTAAAGAGAGACAATCGGTCTAATTACCGAGAGTCATACTCGCGCTCTTACGGACGAGGCAGAAGCTCATCCCACGACAGGGACACGCCGGAATCCTCGCGAAATTCTCCGCGTCGTAGAGACAATACTCCTCCGCCCAAAAGAAACACCGATCCCAAAGAGGTAGCTTTAAACGGCAATCCCAGCCGTCTGAGCGACGCGTCGACGGCTGTTCAGCAAAATTCGCGTCCGACGACCGCCGTGAACTTCCAATAGTAACGGTGAATTTGCGAACAAATTCGCGACAACCGAAAGCTGTGGTAGAAATGCCAGCTTCGGAATTGAAAAGAAAGAAACAACGAAATTTTTGGTTGATAGCGGTGCGGTAATTAATATGATTGAAGTCAAAGCTCTTTGCGGAACTACGCCGATCAATACGGATGATCGGGTAGGGGTATTAGGCATTTCAGACAAAGAATTGCTCACGGCGATCGGCACGGCGATAGTGAGGATATTCGAAAGCCCCGTACGATTTTACGTCTTTAAGTCGCCACTCCCATCGCCGGGGGCAGGCATATTAGGGGAAGAATATCTGGTACAAGAACAAGGCGAAGTTTCCTACTTTTATAATGCCCTACTAATAGCCAGCCAACCAATCAAACCAATCATGTTTGTCTCGGAACTCGAAAAACGGCAGGCTCGCGTTTTTACTGCTAGCACCACCGAGTCAGAAACACCGGCTACACTTACACCTCCTGAACCAACAGAATCAACAAACGACTCCGTCAGCGTAATTCTCCCGGCTCGCGCACGCCAATCGATCAATGTCAATTTAAAATCCACCACCTTACACGAGGGATACCTCCCGCGATTAATAGCTGACAACGGTATTTTCATAGGCGAAGCCGCCGTCACCAACCAAAATAATGGCTGTTACGTCATGGCTATCAACACGACCGAGGAAGATGTCGAGATGACGATACCACCGCAGCACTTAATACCGTTCGAATATCGAGGACCGCCTGAAGAAATTTCAGATTCCGATTCTCTCGACGAAAGTCTCATTGTCGGCAAGGATCGCGTGACCGCCATCTTAGAACCACTGAAACTGGAGTATCTCAGCGACGAGGAGACAGAGCATGTTCGTTCATTTGTAGCCTCCTTTCCTGATCGTTTCCACTTTCCGGGGGATAAACTAGGCCACTCGACATTGATGACTTGCACAATTCCTACTACCGATGACCTACCAGTGAACACACGGCAATATCGGTATCCCATGGTCCACAAGGAGGAAATCCAACGCCAGATGGACAAACTTCTCCACGAAGGAAAGATACAACCGAGTATTTCACCCTACAACTCACCACTTTGGATAGTACCTAAAAAGGCAGACGCTAATGGTAATCGAAAATGGCGAGTCGTTATTGATTACCGTGCTCTTAACGAGAAGACATTACCGGACGCGTATCCGCTCCCAAACATTACGGATATACTGGACCAACTGGGAGGTGCCAAATATTTTAGCATTTTCGATTTGGCCAGCGGATTTCATCAGATCGCGATTGATCCGAAAGATCGTCCGAAGACCGCCTTTTCCACTCCTGATGACTATTACGAATTTGCAGTGCTTCCTTTTGGTTTGCCAAACGGCCCCCCGGTATTCCAACGTCACATGAACGTGGCCTTGACGGGACTCAACGGTTGCGAGTTATTTGTATACCTTGATGATATTATTATCTACGCCCTCACCCTAGCGGAGCACGGAAGACGGCTGAGCAATCTCCTCCTCCGTCTCCGGCAGTACAACCTGACGCTCCAAACGGAGAAGTGCCAGTTCCTTCGCACGGACGTAACCTATCTGGGCTACATTATCTCTCGCGATGGTGTCCGACCAGACCCGATGGAGGTCGAGGCAGTCCGGAAGTACCCCTCTCCTACCAACGTAAAAGAGGTACAGCGATTTCATGGATTCGCCAACTATTATCGACGTTTCATCAAGGACTTCGCCAGCAAGGCCAGACCGTTCAGCGACCTTTTAAGAGAAGACAAAAAATTCGTCTGGACAGAATCGAAGCAGAAAAGCTTCGATGAAATCCGCGAAGCTCTTTGCAGGAAACCAGTCCTCCAATACCCGGACTTCAGTCAGCCCTTCGTCCTCGCCACCGCCGCTTCAGATTGCGGGTCTCGGCGCGGTGCTGAGTCAAGTAATTGACGGCCAAGAACGACCGATAGCCTACGCGTCACGGACGTTAAACCCAGCTGAAAAGAAATATCACAGTAACGACAAGGAATGCTTAGCGGCTACCTGGGCGATTGCATATTTCCGGCCGTACTTGTACGGACGGCTATTTACTCTGGTCACAGATAACCAAGTTGTTGCATGGCTGCACAACATGACAGACCAGTCTAGCCGAAGAGCTCGCTGGAAAGCCAAGGTAGGCGATTACCATTTCATTCCCAAATACAAACCGGGCAAACTAAATCAAAATGCCGACGCACTCTCTCGCAACCCAATTTCAACCGCCCTCACCGTCATGGCCTTCCCCACGAATTTGTCGGGGACGAAACCTCGCACAAGAGATGGCCCAGCCTCAACGGTCTCTGTCCTAAAGCGACCCGTTCACAATCGCCCACCGAACAAGGGACAGTCAACGAAACCTTCCACGGTACGAAATACGAGCTCTATTGCGGCCCGAGTAAAATGTCGAGACGAGGTGAGGCCTGCTGCGAGGCGCGTCACCTATAAAGAACCGGAGTCTGAAGATCCCAGCGATGAGTCCTCTACTGACGCTGTTCCTCCAATCCGGATCACTCATCGTAGTATGACGCCCAGCCTCGAGAAGTCCACCATCAATCCGGAACGACCTGACGATCTGCGAGCCGCAGAGACGCTCTGTGACGACGTATTCGTATCAGAGCCGAAGCAAAACTCAAAGGCATCGACCTCGGGCCCTATAGTCGAGATCGCCCCGCCGGTTTCGGATAAGAGTGAGACCGAAGCAGAAACTGTTGCTGATAGTACGCTAACCCCAGAAAAATTCCTTACGGAGCCTACAAAGAGGTTAACCGCCGGCGAACCATCCACCCGGTTTTTAGAAGACTTGAGAAAATCTTTTTCACAGTTCGACGAATCCCTTCGAGCGCGTGAGGAACCAGACGAAATCATCGACGTTGAGAACTGCCCATAGTCGGCGGAAGACCTACCCGGCCTCATAGAAAAGGGGTACCGCTGCATTCGGGACCTCAGTAGCGCCCTTAGAGAACATGAAACCAACGGAGGAACCTTGGAAAACCATTGCGGAGCGGTCCCTACGGAAACATCAGCCATTATTCCTCCTACCCGGAAATCAACAATCCCAACGCCATTACCTGCGTATAAGCCTATGGCTAAGTCGAGTCCTTTCCCGAGCTCCTCCACAACCATTCGAGCGTCCCCCGCCATGGAGAGTCAACACCAAATGTTGCCGCCACCCACGCCATTACTACCTCTTAGTGGGTCGAAACAGTACGAACTTGGAGGCTCTCCCACTCCCTATCTTGATGTGGACTCAGAGGAATCCGGAGAAGCTCAGTCAGACACCGATACTTGCAAAACTATCATCGAGAATAAGATCACCGACTGTATTGTGAAACTTTGTCGAGAGGGTTTGACCTACGACAAGGATAATGTAGCCCACTTTATCAGCGTTGATTGCAACTCTCTAAACACCATCGGAAAGTTGCTATCCGACCTCGGAAAAATCGACATAGAAAATTTCCGGAGTCAAAACCTCAAAATGGGACACATTGTCGTAACATCGAAAGGGAAGTTTAAAGTCCTGAGCGCCGTTAGCAAACCACATAATTTTGACAAGCCCAGTTTTGCGGATATTGCAACGGTAATGCAGAATCTACGCGTTGCCGTTGAGCGCTACTCGATACGTTCGTTACGCATCTCACATCCTGGCGATGACCTCGAAGCTTTGCCCTATGACACGCTGAAGGAGCTGTTAGAGTGTACTTTCCATGGCGTACCTATCTCCATCTATATCTGCACCAGTCTCGTTATACACGAACCTCCGCAAGAACAGCGGGGAAATATAATCCGAGAGGCCCATGAAAGTCTATCTGGGGGACACAAAGGCATCATCAAGACATATCGGCGGCTAAGAGAACGTTACCAATGGAAGGGAATGAACGAGGAAACCGAAAGCCTTGTTCGTCAATGCAAAGTTTGTCAGAAGGAAAAATTGGTGCGAATAAAAACTCGGGAACCAATGTTGATCACGGAAACCCCATCAGAACCGTTTGAAAAAATCGCTCTTGACACCGTCGGCCCGCTTAAAATTTGACTTAATGGTAACCGACATATCCTCACTATTCAGGACAATTATTCAAAATTCTGTGCGGCTATACCCGTCCCAAACATTAAAGCCGAAACGTTGGTGCTAGCGCTTTCTAAAAACTGGATCGCCCTGTACGGCCCTCCCAAGAGCATTCTTACTGATGATGGCACCGCATTGACGAGTAACCTTTTTGAACAATTAGCCAAGATTTTCAAAATTCAAAGAGTGACCACTACCGGTTACCGCCCTCAATCAAACGGATCGCTTGAACGTAGTCACGGCATCCCAGCCGAGTATCTGAGAGCTTTCCACAACGGCTTTGACGACTGGGATGAATTGTTGCCCTTCGCCATGCATGCGTACAACACCTCGGTGCACGCTGGGACCAACTTTGCACCCTATGCTGTTCCCGCCTGTTAAAAGAATCGATAGGTACCCAGATTACATGACTGACTTGACAACACGACTTGAAGAAATACGGCAAATCGCGACGACCAATATCGACCTGGCCAAACGACGTTCGAAAGAACGATATGATCGTTCGTCTAACCCTGCTTCCTTCAAAGTAGGTGACGAAATTTACGTAAGGGTAAATTGGACTCGCAGTACCATGGCCCGTATGAGGTTGCTGAAATCACCGAAAAAGGAAACGTCGTATTTATAAACAGTCGCGGCAAGCCGGAAATGAAACATCCTAACAAACTCAAATTGGCCTATTAATAACCGATACCACGAGCCCCTCTGTTTCAGATCCACGAGGGAAGATGCTTCCGTACGTGCTCGTCGTCATGATGATAGCCGTGGCTTGCAACAGCGTGGCCACGCCTTGCTACCAGATCCGGGAAGTACGGGACCATGCTGGAATCTTCTATGAGCGTCTGCCAGACATGCGGGTTACGTCTACTAGCTGGAACATCATCTCATACGTTGCCGTCAACGAACTCCTCGAATTCGAGCCCTGGACACCTCCACAGGCCATTCAACTCGTAGAAGATTGCCAGAAGCACCTGGGCGCCGCACAATGTGCGACTCTCGCTCCGGTTGGCCGGTTACTTGCTCATCATGAGAAATTCCGCAATTTGAAGGACCTCGTCCATAACCTCGTCTTTCCTGATGGCATCCCAGCTCAGACAAGACAACAAGGACGACGTGGAGCTCCTCTCGCTTTTATAGGATCCATTTCCCACGCTCTCTTCGGAACCATAACGAAAGACGAAGCTAATTTCTACGCGGATCAAATTAATCAACTCGAAACACGGAACGAACATCTTGTCCATTCGGTCCAGAACACCACCTACATAATCCGAGGAGCAATAAACAACTTGGGGTCCAACATCCTGATCGCGGAACACAACATCCGGGAACTCGCCAACGTCACGACGCAATTGCAGAAAGGTCTACAGAGGGAAGAAAATGAGATTCGAAACCTGGAGGACGCCGTCGACTTAATGGGGTTCACCACCCTCATGATAGATACCATCGATGGTTCCAACCACAAACTCCGAGAGATAATCGACGCCATACGTGACGCTCAACGCGGTATTCTCCATCGGAGCCTGCTTTCCATCGAACAGCTCAAGGAAGCAGCGGGCCGAGTCCACAGCACGACATCTACCGAGTTCCCCATCGCCTTAAGGGGGAATTGTCTTTTTTTTCGCAAAATTTACCGCTTTTTGGGAATTTTTTTGTGAAGAAAGTATACAACGCAAAACTTGTGAAACTTGGCACATAGTTTTATTGATCTGTTTACTACATACAAAAAATTTTTTAAACAATTTCATCAAAAAATCCGCCTCCCATCCCCCTCGACGCGCGATGGTCCTTTTTTGATGGTGTGCACGATTTCTCAAAAACTATTCAACCGATTGCCTTCAAATTTGGACAGAATGCTCAGCTGACATCCTTTTATCGTTTGATGAAGCAAAAAAGCAATACGTTTAATAGTTTTTTATTTATAACAAAAAATCGATCAATTTTTTTCGAAAAATCGATACTTCAAGTTCAAAACGTCACCAAATCGTCAATTTTTTTGTTTTTTTTGTTTTCCTTTCATCGAACGATAGCTATATGTGTCTAAAGTAAAATGCTTTTTGGGTTTTTGTTGCAGGATGAACGTGAAGGCTGTAATCGTGCACACCATCAAAAAAGGACCATCGCGCGTCGAGGGGGGTGGGAGGCGGATTTTTTGATGAAATTGTTTTGTATGTAGTAAACAGATCAATAAAACTATATGCCAAGTGTCACAAGTTTTCCGTTGTATACTTTCTTCACAAAAAAATTCCCAAAAAGCGGTAAATTTTCCAAAAAAAAGACAATCCCCCCTTAAACGACCTACACGAGGTTGACATTTCCAGCGTTGGCCACCTTAGAACCAAATATCACCATGGCCAACCTATCGTGAGCTTGACGATACCGCTTCTGGAGGCCGAACCTTTTCAGCTGTACCGCTTATACCCGTGCCTAAAACCGCAAGATCACCGCGGAACCTCAACGGGTGCCGCTTAAATTGAACCTCGGCAACCTTATATTGCCATGTCCAACGAAAAAGGCAAATACTTCGCCTTTGATGAGGAATATCTCAAGGGTTGCTACCATCTCCCTGGTCACCATGCCTGCGCCCTCAAGGCCGCCCTCTTAAATGTGCATGATACCAACATATGCGAAGCACACCTTCTTATATCACCCACGGCAGAAGCCTTGAAAAATTGCGACATCCGGCTAACGCGGGATCATCAACCCCAGTGGACATATTTGGAGAATACTCATGGTTGGCTATATTGTCTGGAAAGCTCCGAAGTTATCAGGATCCAATGCCGAGATGGTACCCGGAACACGGTCACCGTTCAAGGAGCAGGTATCTTACAATTAACCCCAGGATGTACCGCATACACAATACACGCCACTTTGCAACCTTCAGACTCCATGTCGACATCCATCCACCACCTCTATCTACCACCCACGGCATTGAACATCAGCCAGCTTGCTCCCGAGATCTCAGAAAGGCACGAGGAAGTAGCCCCATTGCTTCTTTCCGCGAGCAAATACTCGCTCAAGGGGAAACTTCAACAATCCGATGTGAGTTTGAATTCCGTCGAAACCCATCTTCAAGATCTGATCCAGAAGAAAAAGGCGAAAAGGTGGTACCATGACACTCAGACCTGGACGTTCAGCGGGGTCGGACTTTCCGTCATGGGGCTGGTCTTATACGCCTTGCGGAGCAGCCTCCGCACAATTCTCATCGCATGTTGTAAGACGCAACGGAACTCTCCACCAGGGCGTAAAAATGCAAGAATCACCACCAAGGACGTCCCTGAGATCATCTTGTGCCAGCCGCCCCCGCAACCGAGCCGACCTGCTCCTGTGATTCAGTAGGCCACAAGAACGTCCTACAGGTCGAGCATTTCCCTGGTGACGTAACGATATGTCACCGCGCGTAAGCCGACTCGAAGACGAGTCACTTAAAGCTCCCGAACTTGATCCCCGAGCTTCCACCTAATGAAGGGGGTGTTACACCCGTATCTTATTTTCAATAGGTTAATCTTAATACGTATACAAACTATACCTTACGTTCGAAAATCCCACATTACTTTAACTTGCGACACCTCACATTGCGGAACCCAGAATATTTAGGGCAATCGGAATTCCTATTTCCCCACAATACTGACGACCTATTCAGCAACTTGTAACCCGAACGAACTCCATCGAGAACACGGGAACCCGCTCAGCCGGACTCATTTCGCAATTCGTCATTTCGAGACAAGTAAAATTGCTGATTGGCACAAAAATTTAGAAGCAACCCACCATCGAGTTGCAATAATTTACGTTAGTCTTTCGCGAATCTGAGGACAGAGCGGAACTCCGCAGAGTACTCCTCTCTGTATATCGAGTCCTTCCAGTGTCCTTGTAAGTTCATTCCCGAGCCCGCGACTACGATCTTTCGCGATCAAGTATCACTGCCTGAGGGATAGTGCGGCACTGAGGTGCAGCGGCTCATCGCAACAAAAACACGAAAGGAACTCAATAATAACAACTAATAAAAGTCATTGTTTTCGCTACGTAACTCTCTAAAATAAACCAGCTTGATTTATATTTTCGAGTCTACCGAGCGTTTTGTGTTCGTGAGTGTGTGTCAGCATCACCGCCTGATTTGCACTGTCTTCGAGGAGACCAAACGCGCAGCGTACGCACGCTTCACATGGAAATGTGAGGCGTGCGTACGCTGGAAAGCGGGACACGCACTTGTAAGTCACTAACCCACTTCCGTAATATTCTAGGTCACGTTTGTATTCCATAAGAAATAAGTAGTCGACTGCGAGAGAGCCAAATTGTAACGTTTTTATATCCAAATATATGCCGGGAGTATCGCAGGAAGAACTGATGCATATTCATTCTCCTTAACCTTATTTGCCCTGGACCAGATAGGTGCGCCAAGCGCTTTAATAGCATACCCGAGCAATTATTAAATAATCGCAAACGAAGGTTCATAATCCCGAATGTCTAGATGCGTTGTGAATCTCTTGTTCTAGCCTCAACTACAAGTCTCGGCTATAAACTTCGAAAGAGGCCTCCCCCCGCCCCGCGTTCGAGTAACCGCTTCGGTTCCTAGGGGAGGAGGTCCGAGGGGCAGTTCCATATTCGCTGCGAGGACAGGTGTGTACGCGCGGGTAGCGCGGTAGAGCGGGGCCGTGGCCGTGGCATCGGAGGGAAGAAGGGGAAAATTTCCGAGATGGAGAATAACGCGATCACCGTGAGCGCGTGAAAAGAGGAGAGGGGCGCATGAGTGGGGCACGAGAGAGCCGGGAGCACCGCGAGAGCGCGGCGAATTAGGCAGTTACGATGTCGGAGTTCACGAGCCCGGGAGCAGAACGTTTTAGCGCGGCCGTTTTGGCACGAGACATTTCGGCGCGGGAATGTTTTGGCGTAGGGACGTTTTGGCGTCGCCGTTCTGGCGCGAGGACGTTTCAGCGCGAGGACGTTTTGGCGCGCGGACGCTTTGGCGCGGCGACGTTTTGCCGTAGGGACGTTTACTCGAGCTGGTTGAGAATCACATTTGAAGAAAAGGATTAATACTCCTTTTAATCAATAAAAAATGTATAAAAATTTCAGCCAAAAAAATCATTTTGTTGTTTGGTATTGTTGTTTTTTGTTTGGTTGGGTTTGTTTGGTCTTGTTGAGGTTTGATCTGTGGCGTTTTAGCTGATTGCGACCAGCTACATCAGTTTTAGCCGGCTAAACTTAGGTGTAGCCGCATTTCGGGTTTTTGCCGTAACATATACACCAAGCTCGCATATGAATATTTTGTGTATACAACATCTTACATGTAGCAAAACAACATGTATATATATATATATATATATATATATATATATATATACAGGGTGTCCCATTTTAATCTTACACCTGAATTTTCTCGAAAAATATTGCTCGGACGAACTATTGTGTGGAACAAAACTTCTAGGGATTGAAGGGGGACGTTTGAAAAAAATTTATTTGAGGAGCCAAAATTCAAAATGGCGGCGTTACAAAGGCTGACAAGTTTTTTTCAAACGGAAACATAACTTTTTTTATTGCCGAAAAATTTGTCAGTTGAAAACTAAAAACTTTAGTTGAAAAAATTTTTTGATAAAGTTCATAGTTTTCAAGTGAGAACATCATTTTCAATTATTTCAGATGTATCCAGGATTTGTGTGTGTGTGTGTGTGTGTGTGTGTGTGTGTGTGTGTGTGTGTGCGCGCGTGAGTGTGTGTGTGTGTGTGTCGGCGCGCGTGCGCGTGTGTGTGTGTGTGTGTGTGCGTGTGCGTGCGTGTGGAACACTCACAAGGATTAGGTCTCTGCGGTTCGTAACTCCCGTAATATTTTTTTTACTCCAAACCCTCCTTGTAAGTGTATTGTGATCCCTTTCTAGAGATGTTCAAATATCCCTCCATTCATGTTTAAACATGCCCGAACTCTTCTCGCGATTACGTTTTTTAATATCAAGATCTGAAAGGTAAGCGAAATTGAAGACAAAATGATTGGTACTACTGACATAGTCTGACTTTGCGGAGTTCTCTTACGCACTTTTGTACTTTTGAGACATTACGTAGAAGAAAAATCAACATTTTTTGAAATTCAACCGTTCTTAAATCAGAGAAAAATTCTGAGATTGAGCAACAATGGCGGATTTCAGACCCAACGAAATTGTTGATATGCTCCTCATTTTAGGGAGATGTCGGGGCAATTACTTACGCGCCGAAAATTTGTATCGACGCGAATATCCTCATCGTCGTCACCCATCACGGCAGACAATCCGAACCATCGAACGGCGACCCAGGGCAGGTCGGATGATGCCGTGCAATCCCGAGAGATGTTCTTCTGCGCACAGTGGACGGTTTTGCGAGACGAGTTCAGGCATATTTAAACATGAATGGAGGGATATTTGAACATTTATAGAAAGGGATCAGAGTACACTTACAAGGAGGGTTTGGAGTAAAAAAATACTGCGGTAGTTACGAACCGCAGAGACCTAATCCTTGTGAGTGTTCCATACGCACGCACATGCACACACACACACACGCACACACACACCCACACATGTACACGCACGCGCGCTCACGCACGCACGCACACACACACACACACACGCGCACACACACACACACACACACACACACACACACACACACACACACACACACACACACACACACACACACACACACACACACACACAGACACAGACACAGACACACACACACACACACACACACACACACACACACACACACACACACACAAAACGGCCCTTCTCAGGGCCAGGAATGCTAGACAGACAACCTCCACGTGCTGTATTCTGGGTAACGCGAATGGTCTGCAACAGACTCAGCCATGCAACCTCCTACGCTTTGGCTAACGCAAATGCCGGTGGTAGGGACAATTAGACTAAATGTCTCACGGCAAGCCGCTCAATGTTGTATTTTCGAATGTATGACCACTTGAACAAAAAAAGAATCAAATTTTTTTGTTGAAAATTTTTGTTTTTTTTTTGTTTTTTTGTTTTCAAATTTGGACGATATTTCATGAGAAAATTTTGGAGAAAAATCGATGAAAAATAGTTTTTTTCCATTTTAATAGCGTTTGTGCCATTTTCAGGCCCAAAAACGTGTTTCTTTAAATCCTTGACGAACTTTGATCACGATGGGTAGAAAAACACACACACACACACACACACACACACACACACACACACACTCACACACACACACAAATCCTGAATACATCTGAAATAATTGAAAATGATGTTCTCACTTGAAAACTATGAACTTTATTAAAAAAAATGTTTCAACAAAAGTTTTTAGTTTTCAGCTGACAAATTTTTTGGCAATAAAAAAAAGTTATGTTTCCGTTTGAAAAAAACATGTCAGCCTTTGTAACGCCGCCATTTTGAATTTTGGCTCCTCAAATAGATTTTTTTCAAACGTCCCCTTTCAATCCCTAGAAGTTTTGTTCTACACAATATTTCGTCCGAGCAATGATTTTCGAGAAAATTCAGGTGTAAGATTAAAATGGGACACCCTGTGTGTATATATATATATTGTCACGTGGCAATTTTCCGGGCTCCCCGGAAAACCCGTGATAGCGTCCCTCCCGCTCGACGCTCACCCCGAACGCGGACCCATACGAAATTAGGACCAATTTTCTTCTTGTTATTTATTTGCTTCTTATTTATTTATTTATTTACGAGACACCTGCGTGCACACCCACACACAAACAATGGCTAAGGATTTGGAGGAAGGGTGTGGCGGGGAGAAAACTGACGGTTCGATGGAAGGAAAAAGGGAAATGCCGACTCTGCCGACGCTCGCGGAGGCCACCGTCCGGCCAAAGCGGAACGGCGATTATTGGTGGCAGCTTCGATCCGCTCAGGCGCGTCGGTTGGGGCCCGAACAGCGTCAACAAATGCGGTTATCGAAGGACCTGCCACCAAAAACGGGCGGAACGCAAGGGAGAAACTTTCGGCAAGAGCGAAAACGACGACGAGGATCCCTCTGCCGAACGTCACTCGTCGACCGCCCTCGCGTACCCTTCACACACATGCGAACACGCACACACACACATGCGAATACACAGCCGGGTGGGAACGCGCCCCACCCGGAAGAAAATTCGGAAAGGATTAAGAGAAGGGGGAGGAAGCTGACGTTCCGCTCGCGATTAGGAGAGAAATAATAAAGGACTTCGCCGTTGAGTGTCGAGCAGGACGGACAGCGTTCGGTGGGCCTTTTCGCGTTCAAATTGGTGCCGGTGAGTTTCGGCCAATTCGTGTTATAATGTCGCGAACTGATCCCTCGGCTAGTCATAACGTCCGTCGAAGTAAGCCCAATGTGGGCCTGGCGGCGGCCTCCGCTTCACGGAGGTTGTGTTCGTTTTCCCTCCCCGTTTTCGGTTTTCCGTAATTTTCTTTTGTTTTAATCGTGAGTCGCGCGGTTCGGGGTCACGGCGGAGTGCGCGCGCGTTTGTTGTTTCTGTGGGGAAAAATTAATGAATGCGAGAGTGGGTCAATGTGTGTGAGTTCGTCGATGTTAGTGTGGATCCGTGTGAATTTGTCGATGTCGGTGTGGATGCGTGACCGTCCTTTCCCCGCGGAACCGTTTTAGCTTGCGGAAAAATTGCGAAAAGAGAGAGAAGAGAATAAATTATGATCCTTTCGTTTATTATCTCTGTGTTTTTTTTTTTTTGTTATCGCGCGTGTGTGTAAATTTTCCTTGCCCTTAACCCTGCCCCTCTGCCACGACCAAAAGCTGCAGCTAGCCGGCAACTTGGGTGACCTCCGGTTGGACTTCGTCCGACCAATTTTCCCGGCGAGCCGCCACGGCGGCTGGCGTTAAATAAATCGCCGGAAAAACGGGAGGTCCCTTTTGTGACATACAGGGAAGAGGAATTTTCCGTCACAATATATATATATATATATATATATATATATATATATATATATATATATATATATATATATATATATATATATATATATATATATATATATATATATATATATATATATATATATATATTGTGACGGACGATATCTTCTCTAACCACGAGAACGAGAACTTGAACTCAAATCGGGATCTGGTGCGAGAATTCCGCCACCTTCGGCCGTTCTTCCCGTGCGGGTGCATCCGCAATACCCGAAGCGCCAGAGACTTTGTTCCTCCGGTCGTCTCGGACGACCGGAATAAACTGGGGTCGGGGTGATCAAACCCGACCCGCCAGGCGGAGACTGGAGCTCTCCTTAATTTTTGCTCTCCTGGAATTCTAACCGGTTTCGGAGTCTGGAGGCCTCCTCGATGTTTGATCGCCGGAATCGTCTAACCGGACTAAACTGGATGCACTTACACGAGAAAGAACGGATGCGGTAAAGCACGGCCGCTCAGGCTGTGGGTTGTGGTAGAGGGGTCGGGATTCACCGGGGAGTGAGCGAGCGTGGGATCTGTCACTATCGCGATGACGGTATCGTCACTAATAAAATAAAATCATGTTTTCTTTTATAGTGCGGGAACCGGTGGATTAACCACCCGGGAACTTATTACGTAGACGAAACTTAACGCGAACACGAAACGCACGCGAAAACGTCACATGACCGAGATCGAGAGAGCACGACGACGTGCCTCAAACGCGAGAACGAGAGTGCGACGTCACGGGCGCGAGAGAGACACGACACGTCTCTCCATCGCGACGTCTGATCGACAACTCTCTCACGATATCTCCGAAATCGGGAGCGATCGTGATTTGAGAGACAACCGTCTCACGCGAAGATTCGTTAGCAACTCTGTACCTCGCGCGACCAAGGCCGGTGTGCGAGGGATTATGCGATAGCGAGACAGCGCGTTGACAGAAAAAATGTCAACACGCTCGCGGCATCGGACCATGCGAAATCGTCCGTTCAAGCGAGAATTTTATCTCGTATAATATCGAGAGCTGAAATATTATTTCGGGAGCTGGGGTATTCTAACAGAATATTCCGTACGGAATCTATATTTTCTGCCCGAGTTACCCCGAAAACGGAACGGTAACAAATCGGGAACTTTTCTCGTCGGTAACATGGAAGCTCTCGGAGATCGGATCCCCGGGTCACCGTGCGAAAGCGGGCAAAGTTTCTCTCCAGAAGCGTGGCACGAAGATCTCCACCCTCCGCCCGTAACCTAAACGGCCCGCTCTCCAGCACGATGCACCACTACGGTGGGGCGCCGGCGTTTCAGCCGGACGTGCACCGACTCCCCGAGAGGCCTCACTGGGTGCATCCCTCGGTCGGAATTGCTCAGTACGTCGAGCCACACGCCGCTCGACCGAGTTCCGCACGCCAACCTAACCAAAACGGAAACACAACCCAAAACCTCAAACTTAACAAGACAAACATTCTAGAGAAAGGACCCTTACCACTAACGGATGGGTCGCAACCCGGGCATCGAGAGCATATCTTGATCATCGGTAGCATTTCTGTGACGTGACTCAAAAAATCACGTCACAACTCCCCACCCCTCAAGGGTGGTTACGATCAGGGAACTACGTGATCTCTGCTAAGCAAAAGCCGTAGCTGAAATGCACACGGTAGCAATCATTGTCCTTCCCAGTTGCAGTCGGTAGCTTAAACGGTGGGAAGGACCGAGACCTACTGCGGGGAACCAAGCATCCGCAGCGCGAGAAAGGAAACCAGAACACAAAATGATTGTTCATATTCGATGGCTAGAATTTATCTCTGCCGTTGCAGTCGGTAGCCTAAAGGTGGGGGAGATCGAGATCTACCGTGGGCGAGTAATCGCCCCACAGCACGAGAAAATATAATCGCAAAAAAAATGTTTTTGCGTAAACGGTAGCATGGTTGTCTCTTCCAGTTACAAATCGGTAGCCGTAATATCGGGGAAGAGACCGAGACCTGCTGCGGACGGATAACCGTCCTGCGACGCGAGAAATATTGGACCAATGTGGTCCACACGTACCACCACCAAGGACGGAACAAACGAACCAGAATCGGACTCACCAAATCAGCCGGGGCGTCCTTACTTCGGTGGTGGTTCCGGGAACTCTACGGGAACTGCTCCAAGTTTTCCATCCCTTTCTGCGAGGTAATTGGTGCCGAGAACCAAGTCACGTCGTCGCGACTCACGGGAACTGCGAGGTTTATTTTCCTCGCCGGGGAATCAGGGGCTTAGCCCCCTATCACGGGAACTGCGGGACATCACTGTCCTGCACGAGAACTGGGCCGGAGGCCCCTCATGGCGTGAACTGCGGGACGTTGCCGCCCCGCGCGAGAACCCAGGCTAACGCCTGTATTGCGAGAACTGTGAGGCGTTGTGGCCTCTGCGAATGCCCAGGCCAGAGGCCGGGCTAGCATGTCGGAGATCCATTGCCGTGTTACCACTTCGCACGAAAACTATGGGCCAGAGGCCCACATTGCGGGAACTGCGAGGCATTGTTGCCTTACGCGAGAACTCTGGGCCAGAAGTCCATATTGCGGGAGCTGTGAGGCGTTATTGCCTTACGCGAGAACTCTGGGCCAGAGGCCCATATTGCGGGAGCTGTGGGGTGTTGCCACCTCACACGGAACTATGGGCCAGAGGCCTTCAACGGGAGCTTTTAGGGGTCAGCCACGAATGAGGGCTCTACCCGATGGGTGCCTCTACTTGCGTCCGACCCGACGTTAACTATTGTGTCATCCCAAGGAAGGATTTCTTTCGGGGGAGACGTATCGGTAGCTGAGGGTGTACCTCGTAACAGCCTTCGCCGGTTTGCGGGTTCGGTAACTGATCGGCGTGGTGTCGCTACACGGGAGCTTGTCGAGAAAGTATGTCGTCAAGGCTTATCACGAGAGGCAGAGGAGAGTTCCTCACTCGCCTCGTTATCCGATTCTCCGATTGCAAAGGGGTAACGGGTCGTGGAAACGCCTGACGGTCTTATCGGTAGCATAAGAGACGCCGGTAGTCCGGACATTCTCTATGCCGGTGACCCATTTTGCCGTAATTGCAGCCGCTGGGTTCACTCGACTCTTCGGTAGCTCCCGTGGTCTTCAGGGGACCACTCGGTAGCGAGGCGCGGCTTTGTCCATTATCTCGAGAGCTTCGTGGCTGCGCTAGGCGTCACGCGTCGGCCGCCTGGGCGCGACCCGCTGGGGTCGGCTGTCCCAAAGTCGAGCTCCGCGGGCCCAGTGCCAGGTCCGCGATCAGTAAAACCTCGTCCGTTTCGTCGGACGAGCGTCCCGAGAGTCGTGACGGGAGCTCAGGTACCCTGTCTCCGGTCGCCATGGGATATTCCCCCCGGGACACTCGGAGCACGAGAGTGTGACTGGCTGAATCGAGAACTGAGGGATTGTATCCCTTTTCGTCGAATTTGATTCGACGACATCGAGAGCGGCAGACAAAATAGGAAAAAATAATTAAAAAAAACAAAACAACATGTCTGTTTGTTTGGGAAAAGTGAGAGACATTTTTTTTTTAATTTTGATATTTTCTCTCGTTCCGAACTATTCGTTCGGATCTACGGGAACAGGGAAATTTGATTCCCTCCCGTCGAGTGAATTCGACGGGACGTGAGCGAGAGAGAAAATTAATTTAAAAAAAATTTTAAAAATATATAAAAATGTTCTCTCGATCCGAACTATTTATTCGGATTTACGGGAACAGGGAAATTCGATTCCCTCCCATCGAGTGAATTCGACGGGCCGTGAGCGAGAGAAAATTAATTAAAAAAAGAATAAAAAAAATAATATTTTCTCTCGATCCGAAATGTATTTTCGGATTTACGGGAACAGGGAAGTTTTATTCCCTCTCGTCGAGTGAATTCGACGGGACGTGAGCGAGAGAGAAAATTAATTCAAAAAAAGAATTTTAAAAAATATATATTTTCTCTCGATCCGAAATGAATTTTCGGATCTTGGGGAACTGAGGGAATGTTTATTCCTCTTCGTTGAACGAATCCGACGAGATCGAGAGCGATAGAGGAAGAAAGAAAAATAAAAAAATGTCTTCTCTCTATCCGGGATCGGTGCGAAAACCTCAAATCGAAATAAAATTCCGATGAGGCTGGAGCCAAACAGGAGAACGAAAAAAATATTAAAAAAATAAAGATAAAAAAATACAAAAATAAAAATCCTATTGGCTCTGCTCGAGATCCGTAAGGGGAAAAAAACAAACAACAAAAATTGTTAAACCCACTTACAACGGGAACGCGCGACGCATAAACAAGTTTTCCTTGATTAGGTAGGCCCCCTCGGGGACACCCGATATGTGATATCGCGCGTGCCACCTCGGGGACACCCGCTGTGTGGTATCGCGCGGGTCTCGCCGCGAGGTACGAGAACGGAGCCGGAAAACGATTTTTGTCGTTCTCGAAAATTCGAGAGCCAGCCGAAAAGAAAAAAAAAATCTTTTCGGACTAACGGGAGAAATTATTCGGGTCTCGAAAAGTCATTTCCGCAACCCCGGGAGCAGATCGAAAAAAAAACAAAGAACAACAAAAATACAATATTTCGATATCGAGATGCCCGAGAAAATCTACGAAATTCTCGGGTAACGAGAGCAGAAAGATCTCGAAATAAATTTTCGAGATCCCGGGAGCGAAAAAAAAAGAAACCAAGAACAATTTCAACAAAACGAATTACACGACAAAACAAGACACGAACAAATTCAAGAGACGGAGCACATAACATGAAAAAAAAATCATATCGAGAACTCGATTTCGTTTCCGAAATCAGCGAGAGCAATCTTGGAATTTGACAGTTTTTTTTTGTCAAATTCCCAACCACGGCAACCAGCATTTTTTTTTGTCTTCGAAAATAAATTCTCGAAGTGCTCGGGATCGCGGAAAGAACCAAAACACGTTTTTTTTTCTTTCCCATCGAAATAATTTTTCAAAGTCGCGAGAGCACCGGGGGAGGTCGATGGATAACTCCCCCGGTAACGAGAACGACGCAACTCCGCGGAGCCTCGCATCGCGGAAACCACGCAGGGAAAAAAAATCGTAAATTTTTACGAAACTAAAATTTTCCGACTGCGTCGGAAACTCACCGAAGGATGACCAATAATCCTAATGGACGATAATTCCTGGCAATCGCGAACACTTGTGTTCTTTTTTCCACGAGAGCACTTTTTTTTCCTTCGGGAGCACTGTTTTTTTTCTCGAGAGCACATTTTTATTTATTTCAAGAGCAGTCGCGAACACACGAAAACGCGTAACGACAACCATGAGAAAAAGAGAATGTCTTTTTCTTGACGAGAGCAAGAAAGGAGGAAAGAACGGAAAAAAATAATAATCAAATTATTCCTTTCCTATTTTTCCCCATAAACTTTACCGAGAACTGCTACTCGCCGGCGTTGCCCTACGTTGGGCGCCATTTGTGACGGACGATATCTCCAAAATCGGGAGCGATCGCGATTTGGGAGACAACCGTCTCACGCGAAGATTCTTTAGCGATTCTGTACCTCGCGCGACCAAGGCCGGCGTGCGAGGGATTATGCGATAGCGAGACAGAGCGCGTTGACAGAAAAAATGTCAACACGCTCGCGGCATCGGACCATGTGAAACCGCCGGTTCAAGCGAGAACTTTATCTCGTATAATATCGAGAGCTGAACTATTATTTCAGGAGCTGGAATATTCTGATAGAATATTCCTTTCCGAATCTATATTTTCTGCCCGAGTTACCCCCAAAACGAAACGGTAACAAATCGGGAACTTTTCTCGTCGGTAACATGGAGGCTCTCGGAAAAGGCTCTCCAGAAGCGCGGCGCGGAGATCTCCAGCCTCCGCCCGTAACCTAAACGGCCCGCTCTCCAGCACGATGCACCACTACGGTGGGGCGCCGGCGTTTCAGCCGGGCGTGCACCGATTCCCCGAGAGGCCTCACTGGGTGCATCCCTCGGTCGGGATTGCTCAGTACGTCGAGCCACACGCCGCTCGACCGAGTTCCGCACGCCAACCTAACCAAAACGGAAAAACAACCCAAAACCTCAAACGTAACAAGACAAACATTCTGGAGAAAGGACCCTTAACACTAATGGATGGGTCGCAACCCGGGCATCGAGAGCATATCTTGATCATCGGTAGCATTTCTGTGACGTGACTCAAAAAATCACGTCACAATACACACACACACACACACACACACACACACACACACACACACACACGCACGCACGCACGCACGCACGCACGCACGCACGCACGCACGCACGCACGCACGCACGCACGCACGCACGCACGCACGCACGCAAGCACGCACGCACGCACGCGCACACGCACACGCACACGCACACACACACACACACACACACACACACACACACGCACGCACGCACACACACGCACACACGCACACGCACACGCACACGCGCACGCACACACACACACATTCATATATAGATATACGCAGAGCTGTTTACTACAATGTATACTAACTACTTTGTAGCGAAAATTGAAGCAATAGAAGGATATTGCTTCCTTACTAATGATATCAAATGCTTCGATGCTACAATGCTCTACATACAATGTTCAATTCAATACTCAATGCTTTCTCAATATTCATTTAATGTTCAAATGCTCAAGTAATCTCTCATTAAAGCGTGGTTTAAAATGGAGAGGAAGTACTTCACAAGTTTTTTATTTATTTATTTAATCAGAATAACATTTTTTAAACTGATTAACCTGTGTTTCGCGTGCGTCTATGTATTTTTTGTGTGCGCGTGCGTGTGCGCATGAGCGCGTCTTTGTGTGAGGGCGGGTCTTCTGTATGTGTCGCATGTGAAAGTTGTTTGCCACCGTTGCGCGGGGGGTCGGGGGGGGGGTGCAACCCTCCGGCGAGGTCAAGGGGCGGAGCGCCCCCAGGGACACTGAACATAGTCTTTAAATGTATTTGAATGCAATAAAATAAATAATAATAATAAAATAATATAGTAATCAAATTCTATCTCATAATATAAGTAATTTTCATGCATTTCTCCTGTCGTCTTTAAAGGTTTTGCTAGTGATAAATAGTCACACCCATGGTAGTGACCCTGCAGAGATCGAATTGGGAAAAATTTCATCGGTATAAATTGCTGCATCGGTATAAATCGTATGTTCATGTGTATATTGTTTGTTATTATGGTTTATTTGACTTTATTCAGATTTGCTTGTGCAGTAGTACAATCCTGCAGAAGCGTCCCCAGGCCAAAACATCCTCGCGCCAAAACGTCCTCGCGCCAAAACATCCGCGTGCCAAAACGTCCTCGCGCCAGAACGGCAGCGCCAAAACGTCCTCGCGCCAGAACGGCAGCGCCAAAACGGTCGCGCCAAAAACGGTCGCCCCAAAACGACGGCGCCAAAACGTTACGTACCCCACGAGCCCAGCCGCGTCACTCCGGAAAAGTGCCATCGATCGACTATTGTTAAGATCCTTTCGACCGAGAATCACCGAGCGTCTAATCCGATTCTGGCGAGCGTCACCGTGCTGCGAACTCTCCAGCGGTGAGCCCGATCCCTCTCTCGTATCTCTACGTCGCTAAGGTACGAGCTCTAGATCCTGTTTTTTAAATGTATCATTATTCGTTGCGCCACGAGGCGACGGGTTACCCCTTGGAGGGAATTTCATGTCCCCAGAGGACCGGAACCCGGCGGGAGTGTTTCAGCGATAAAGTCGCGTTTTTTCGGGGTTTCCGCCTCTGGAGAAGTTCCGGTTCATTATTTTGTTTGGAGCTCATACCTTGTTCTCGGCCGTTCCGCCATGTTTCGGTTATTTTAACACATATCGCGTCAATTATCGGTTTTTCTTTTCTTTCGGCCCACCGATCATTAATTAATATGTTCGTTCTTTAGGCCAAGGATATTAGATTATAAGTGTTTGTTGAGGTTCCGCGAAAATTGGCCCAACGAAAAGTACGAATTTCTGCGAGATTATGTGATTTGGACAAATATTTTATTTCGAGTCGGAAAATGATATGCGACATAGTTCGTGCGTGTATATCTCGTCCAGTCTCTCCGCGCGCTCAGAGCCATCGAGCGCTTCGTCGCGCGTTTATTTACCTTTAAGGATCTGTCTCTGCTTCCTTCATTCGGCGCGCGTTGTTGACAAGTTGCCGAAATCCAGCTCACTCGGGAATTGTACTGGCTCGAAACCCTTCGTAATATTCGTTTGATTATTATCGGCCTCGCTACAATTGTGTTTCGAGCGAATATACGGGGTGTCCGGAAAGTCAGTCGACATTATTTGGATTTCTGGTCACCCACCATAATGCCTTGCGTTTCGAGCGCGTATACGGGTGTCCGGAAAGTCAGTCGACATAATTCGGATTTCCGGTCACCCACCATAAGCCTTGTGTTTCGAGTGAATATACGGGGTGTCCGGAGCGTCAGTCGACATTATTCCACTATCCGGTCACCCACCATAATACCTTATATCACGAGCGAATATACGGGGTGTCCGGAAAGTCAGTCGTAATTATTCGGGCCTTCGGTGACCTCGATCGTTATTTGGCGAATCGAAGTGGATATATCGGGTGTCCGAGCCGGCGACCGTACGTAATCGAGTTTCGTTGTTTGGGCCTATATACACCGTTCATCCACACGCACACCTACACGATTACCTACTCAAATGTCTATGCTCTTCGGAGCTAGCTACACGATTACCTACACAAATGCTTACACTCTTTTGAGTTAGTAGACAATTACCTACACAAATGCCTACACTTTCAGGAGTTAATTCACAGTTGCCTTCACTCTTGGGAGTTAGTTACCCACTTACCTACACACTTGCCTACGCTCTTCGGACATAGTTACAAGATTGCCTACACCGTTATCTACACAATTACCGACACCTTTCAGACAGAACCCAACTACCAACGTCACTCGGGATAGTGGTGCGGTCGTACGGTTACCGGTCCCACGCGCTGGGAACATCGGGCCATCGGTCTTATTTCCCTCGAAACTGGGGGTTGTCGGGATTGTAGCCGGTGCGCCGGTAGACTATCTACGCGTAGATCGAAATTGGGAATATGTATCGAGTGACCCATGGATTGTACTCCTTACTGGCGGGCCCTCGGACATATTACTACGAACGTGTTTTATTAATTTAGCGGATATCTCGTTTCATGACTGACCTAAGCGGGTATCCTTGACACTCGTCCTTTGATTCTGCCGCTCTATCATATCCTCCGGCAAGCAAAGCTAGCTGGACCGCCTGGGTCGTGTCGTTCCACACCGGGCACTCCCAACATCAAGGGACTGCACTCGGGTGGATAAAATAAAAAATGGACCCCTGGTCGGCGGTACTCCTGTACCTAGCGCCCACGTCCACCCGGCGGGTTCTCGGATACCCGGTAGGCTTCGGGAGCGGTACAAGCCCAGAAGTGTGCGAACCAGAAAACCCGTTACAAACTGGCGCCCAACGTGGGGCCCGATGAGTGTCAAAAGATTAGGTGAAATTAAGCCAGCAGAATTCGGCCCCACTTTTGAAATATGCTGGCTAGTGCCTAGTGTTATCGTCCAGACCGTCGCGCGAGAAAGACTTGGACGAGTACTCTTTTTGTGTGGTATTGCGCGAAGCGGTAGCAAAATAAGAATGTTTAGGTGTTAGGATTAGCGTTACAGAATGTATCTTTGTCATACAAATTTTAGTTTCAGATTCATTGTAATGGTTAATCCCTATTGTTACTTGACGCGGCCCAGAACCGCACGTTTTTGTGTGGTCATTCGTGTACATAGCTATGTATGATTTCTTTGTTTCCCGATCGGCTTTAAGCCGTTGTTTTCCTTTTCTTGTAAGCCGAAATCGCTGCCTATTGTCTTCAGGCCTTCCCTATCTCCCGAATGTTTTTCTTTTTTGCCGTTAGAGCAGCCGTGACCGAAAACGGTCGTTTTCCGTTTTGCCTTCAGAATTTGCCTGAATCGGCAAATTCAGGTCTCGATACGAGCATTGTACCGTGGAGAGACGTTAATCCCTTGGCCTACCTTTTTGTTGAGAATGTAAACAGGACGAGCAATCGAGGGCCAAGATGTTAACAACAAACGGATCATTGGGCTTTGTTGTAGGCAACGGCATGTCCATCTCGAGACCCGAGGCTTATAATCCGTTCTAAAAGAAAGCAAGAAGTCGTGTTTACCTTGCTGTACACGAAATAGAGGCGTTAATCCCTCCTTTGTTAGAGGATTAATACCTCAAGCCCTCGAGGATTACCTTGTCGGTTAAAACCCCGGTGATAAATATTGTTTGTTCTTTTCTTTTGTTATTTTTTTCCTTCCCTTCTGGCAAGAAAGGCGACAGGTTTGGCGAATCAGCCACTCCGCTTGGCCAGGGAACCTAGTTTGGGTTACGCACACGCGAATGGGAGAGTGCTGTCTCGAGGTACTTTAAGAAAGGCCCTAGCCCGGGAACAGTCAGTCTTCATTACTCCCCCACCCCTCCCCGACTGAATAGCTAGAATAACCGCCCCTCCGTCACTGTTTAAGCTAGTTCGCGTTAAGGACGGATAAACCATTTGGTCATCCGTCCGACATTCTCGTGGGTGGTCAGCTTAAACCCCTTTTCTTAATGGTTATGAATTAACTCGGGAAACGGAATCCACATACCAGTGGGGGCTACCTCGCAACCCGTCCCTGTGGAAGACCTCCAAGTGTACCAGGATGGTTAACGAGGAGGTAGAGGGTACACACCCCGAGGGAAGTGCGACCCAAAAAGAACCTTCCCCCTCGGCTGCTTCGGCTACCGGGAACTATTTATCCCCGCCCGGCATGGGAGCCTGGGATTCGGGTCTAGATCCCACAGATCCGCACGGTTGGAAATCTCCTTCACGGGGTGCTCAGGAGTTTTCCCACTTTCCGGGCCGACGGGCCACGGTTCCGACTGGAGTCCGACTGGGTGGCCCTAGCGGGCCACCTCGGTTGGAGGTCGCGATATGACGTACAGGCGAGTACACGAATTTACCCACAACGAGCCCGATCCTTGCCCTGGGCCATCCGTCCATCCAACACCGGGACGAGCCCCATCGTCCCTTGTACAACCGTCCTCGGTCCAGTACGGTTCACTGCGCGGGGGTACCCATAATGGCCACCGGAGTGGCACCGCCTCCGGCCGGAAGGGGGTCGCATATTCAAGCGGCGTCGCCACCTCCGGGGTCGGCCCGTTTCCTCCCATTCCACCGTTCCCGAGGGTTTCTACCCTGCGGCCAGATAGATAGGTACTCATGTCCTGAATTGACGTACCGTGGAGCCCGCACCCCTTAAAATCCGGCACCGCACAACGTGTATGCCGCGGTCGAGGATGGGATTGGGGAATTTGACCCGTCAGAAGAGGCTCTAGGTTTAGACCGGCCGTCGCGGGAGTCCCCGTCCGTTACCGAGGCAGTAAACACCTTACAAAACCAAAAGCGGCTCCTTCGACGACCTCGTCCGGCCCAGACCGTACCGAATTGTAAAACCCCGGTGTCACCGGCAGACTCGCTAAACGAGCCCTTCCACTCGTTCAACCCGTTCCGGGAAGCAGGAGTTCCCGCTATTCCTGAGGGTGGTTGAAACCCCCCGAGGATTAGCCCGGACGGAACGCGCGAGCCCACCACGTGCTGGAACTGCAACAAACCAGGTCACCGCTTCAGCGGGTGTGCAGAACCTCACCGCCTGTTCTGCTTCCGCTGCGGACGAGAGGGGCTCAAGGTAACGGAGTGCCAATTCGGGAAACCATTAAAGGCGGAGCTAGCGAACCCGCCAGTCCCTTCCCTCGCACTTCCCGTATTTTGCCACCGACCCTGTCACAGTGCCTCGCGATCACCCATCTACCCCTGGACATCTATCTAACCCGGGAACGGAACGTAACGTTCGGTCCCCAAGCCCGCGGACGAGCCACTGTGGTGCGTTAACCTGCAAACACTTGACAGCGTATCTCCTACCCATGCTGGTACTGCCGTGCATCTTGGGGCTAGACTTCCTACATGCGGCCCATTGAGTAGTTGACTTCGCGGCGGCTCAGTGGTCTAGGCGGCTTAACTCAGGGGTATTGCACGCGTTTGAGGTGCAAACCGGTCAGGGGCCCGTAAATTATTTATACTGTGGCCTGCGTAATCTAAACTGGTGGCCGAGGAGGTACCGCCGGCTCCCGATAAGCCCGGGTGTGCCAATTTGGCAATGCATCGGATTGATGTGGGAGATCACCCCGCCATCAAACAGCGGTACTACGCGGTGTCCCCTGCCATCGAGAAGGCAATTCACGAGTCAGTACAGCAAATGCTATCGGAGCGCATCATTGAGCCATCTATCAGTGATTGGTCGAATCCGATCGTCATGGTCAAAAAGCCCAATGGAAAGCTCCGATTCTGCTTAGACATCCGTAAGCTGGACAGCGTCACCATGAAGGACGCCTGTCCTTGAACAGCATTCTGGACCGCCTGCGGCAGGCGAATTACATAACCACCCTAATTCTCAGCCAAGCGTACTTTCAAGTACCACTGGAGGAAATAAGTCCAGAAGTCACGGCCTTTACCGTCCCCGAAATGAGGCGACTAGGTGCGCAACTAAGTTCCCGAGTGTCACACATAAATGGCGCTAGCGACACATGTAGTCGGCATACAGGTCTGAAATCGGGTGTCTTTATAGCTTGGACATCTGTTAAAAATACCCAGTCGTAATATAAACAAATATCGCAACACAACGACCGTTTTTCTAACCTCGAAAATGTCAAAGTTTGTGCCAAATGAACAGCATTTGCGGAAAGCATTACTTTTTTGCTTCAACCTAAAAAAACAGCAGCTGAAGCACGTCAGTTACTTAAGGAGGCCTACGGCAAACATATACCATCAAAAACAACTTGTGACAAATGGTTTAAGCGGTTCAGAAGTGGCGATTTTGCGACTGGGCACAAGGAGCACTCAGGAAGACCGCAAACATTTGCGGACGCCGATCTGCAAGCGTTATTGGTAGAAGATGACACTCAAACAGAAGATCAACTTGCCGAGGCATTAAGTGTGACTTGGCAATGTATTTCGAAACGTTTGCACGCCATGGGGAAAATTCATAAGGAAGGAAAGTGGGTGCCGTATGAGTTGACTGAGAGACTAATGAAAAATCGAAGAGCCACTTCCGAAATTTTGCTTTTGCGACAGAACAAAAAGAGTTTGCTACATCGAATTGTTACTGGCGATGAAAAATGGATATATTTCGAGAATCCAAAACGCAGAAAATCGTGGCTTCCACTTGGGGAAGCGTCAACATCGACAGCACGGCCAAATCGCTTCGAAAAAAAAGCTCTGAGTTTGGTGGGACCAGAATGGAATCGTGTACTATGAGCTGCTGAAACCGGGCGGAACTGTCAATGGGCATCGCTACCGACAACAACTAATCAATTAGAACCACGCATTGCTCAAAAAACCGCCAGAATGGGACACGAGACACGAACGTGTGATATTACAGCACGACAACGCTCCGTGTCTTCGCAGTTACATCGTCCAGGACACCATAAAAACACTGAAATGGGATATGCTACCGCACCCGCCGTATTCGCCGAACCTGGCCCCTGAGACTATCACTTATTACGATGCAGTACAAAAGTGGTTGGACGAATGGTTTCAGTCCAAAGACTCGTCTTTTTATCGTCGCGGAATTTATGTATTGCTAGAAAGATGGCAAAAATGTGTAAATAGCGAGGGGCAATACTTCGAATGAACCATTTTTTGTATTTGACTTCAATTTTTCTATTTTTTATTGGTCAAAAAAACTCGAAAACCTAGATGCGTACTAGTATTTCAGTTCCGCCGCATGCCCATTGGCCTTACTAACGCGCCCGCGACATTTGAACGTCTCCTAGACCAGTTGCTGGGACCCGAGATGCAGCCACACATGTATGTGTACCTCGAAGATATAATTATCGTCACGGCTACCTTTTCAGAACATCTCGTGTGCTTGCGGAAGGTTCTACGCAAAATACGTCAGACCGGGTTAACCATCAACCCGGATAAGAGCGAGTTCTGTTGTGCAGAGGTACGGTACCTGGGGTTCTTGGTCAACCGACACGGGTTAGAGGTAGATCCTGAATAGGTGTCCCCCGTACTAACCTACTCTGCACCCCAGACCGTAAAGCAGTTGAGACGATTTTTCGGGATGGCGTCGTGGTACCGCCGATTCATCCCCAACTTTGCGTCCCAGACAAGCGCCCTGACGTACCTTCTAAAGAAAAACATCGCTTGGTCTTAGGGCACGTCCCAGAAGGAGGCTTTTGAGGAAATCCGTCGGCGTCGATCCACCCCGCCCACGTTAATATGCTCGAACTTCGAAATTCCCTTCATCTTGCAAACGACGCTAGCAGTGTGGGTTTGGGGGCGGTATTAACCCAAACCATGGACGAAGTAGAACACGTCATCGCCTACGCCAGCCGTTCCCTAGATACAGCGGAGAAAAATTAGACAACGACGGAAGAAGAATGCCTAGTCGTGATCTGGGCGATCCGAAAGTTCTGCTGCTATCTGGAAGGTTACCATTTCACCGTCATTACGGACAATTCCAGCCTCCGCTGGATCCACAACCTAAAGAATCCGACTTGCCGGTTGGGGCATTGGGCCTTGGAGATGCTGGTGTACGACTACGAAGTAATACACCGCAAAGGAGCTTTCCGCCACGTGCCCGATGCCCTTTCGCCCATCCGAGACGAATCCTGTGCCGTGCTGACGGAGGGGACCGCCATCCAGGACCCCTGGTATAACCAAAGGTATGGGGAAGTGGCGCGCAACCCGGATCAGCACTCGGATTGGCGGGTCGACGGCACCAATCTCTATTATCACTGGGTCTTGGGTTTCCACGCGGACGAGGTACAGGACCTGGACGCGGGGAAATTAGTATTGCCAAAAGGGTTGCGCCCTCGCGTCTTGGCCGAGTCCCACGACGTACCGCAAGTCGAACATCTGGGGATCGACAAGACGTTCCGTCGTCTAGGCTTGCGCTATTCCTGGCCAAACATTTTCCGGGACGTAGCCCACTACGTTCGAAAGTGCGAGGTTTGCCAGCGCTGCAAGGTAGAGCAGGCAAGTCCGGTCGGTTTGATGGGGAAGCGAGTGTTGCAGCAAGCCTGGGACACAGTCGCCGCCGACATAATAGGACCCCTACCTACAAGCAAATCCGGTTTCGCGTTTATACTCATCTTTCAGGATCTCTTTTCGAAATGGGTAGAGTGCGTGCCTCTGCGTAAGACCATCGGTAAGAAAATTGCGGAAATGTTAGAAGACCTCATTGTGTGCTGTTGGGGGGCCCCGCGAGTGTTATTAACCGACAACGGGACCGAGTTTAACAACTGTGACATACAGTCCCTCACCGAACGGGTAGGTATTCGGCATCACACTACCCCGTCGTATCCTCAGGCGAATCCAGTAGAACGGGTGAATCGGGTCCTCAAGACTATGCTCATGGCGTACCTTGAGGGTGACCACATGGAGTGTGACGTCCACCTTCCCGCTCTACGTTTTGCATGCAACACGGCCCACCACAGCTCCCTACGGACAAGTCCGGCGTACCTTAACCTCGGTCGGGAACCCCTTCCTACCACGCTGACCCAACAGTCGCAGGACCTGGAGGTGGTCCCCAACCGGCCAAAGGCCTGGCAGGAACGGATGAAGAGCCTAGAAGGGGTTCGACACCAGGTGAAACACTCTCTGGACGCGGTCCATCGATCTCAGCCAAATATTACAAGTGTAAGCGGAACGAGCGAAACTTCCCTTATTACCTGCCTCTGAGAACATGTACCTCTTCGCTACGCTTTCTGCTAACTACCTCTCTAGGAACTTACTTTATTACCTACCTAGATCATGTACCTATTTGCTACGCTTGCTGCTATCTACCTCTCTAGGAACTTACCTAATTACCTACCTAGGTTATTTACCTATTATTACCTTCGTACCTAACTAGATTACCTACTTATCCGGTATGCTCGTCGCTATCTACCTAAGCTGGTACCTCACGCCTCGCTTCCTGCCGGTCTACGGACCCCCCTCTGTCGTTGGAATCGTATTGTTGCATGCTGCGTTGTACCATAACTATGCTTACTGCGTGTGCATCCCGCTTGACCGAGTGTCGTCTTTGCCCACAGATCCTTTTGTATTTTTTTTTATGTGTGTGTACCGACCTATTGCACCTGCCACATAAAATGTGCCGGCCAGCGCCCCGACGAGAGACGCGGAAAACGGTTCCACCCGAGGAACGGATCGAAACCCCCCCAAGTCCCGATTCGACGTTGGAGGACGAAGAACTCCAGGTGAGGGAGACACCACACTCCCCCGTGGTATTAATCGGGACGCTGGCGGCCGACTCCGCGGGGGAGGACGCCCTTGTGAGGGAGCGGATCCGCCCCGTCGGAAGGAGCTCCACCACGAAAGCAACCTCATCGCCAGGAAAACAACACCCCCGGGGAGCCGGAGGTTTCCGGACCCCGTTTCGGGGTCTGCTTCAATCCGCTGCGAGGACAGGTACGTACACGCGGGAAGCGCGGTAGAGCGGGGCCGTGGCCGTGGCATCGGAGGGAAAAAGGGGAAAACCTCCGAGACGGAGAATAACGCGATCACACGTGAGCGCGTGAAAAGAGGGGAGGGACGCGTGAGTAGGGCACGAGAGAGACGGGAGCACCGCGAGAACACGGCGAATCAGTCAGTCACGATTTCGGAGTTCACGATCCTAGCCGCGTCACCCCGGAAAAGTGCCGTCGATCGACCATTATTAAGATCCTCTCGACCGAGCCGGCGGGCGTCTCCGTGCTGCGAACTCTCCAACGGTGAGCCCGATCTCTCTCGTCTCTATACCTCGCTAAGGTACGAGCACCAGATCCTGTTTCTTTATGTTTCTTTATTAATTGCGCTACGAGGCGACGGGTTTCCCCATGGAGGGAATTTCGTGTCCCCAGAGGGCCGGAACCCGGCGAGAGTGTTTCGGCGATAAAGTCGCGTTTGTTCCTGGGTCGCCTCTGGGGAAGTTCCGGTTCTCTATTTTGTTTGGAGGTCGTACCTTGTTCTCGGTCGTCACGTCATGTTGTTACGTCCCACCGATCATTAATTAATATGATCGTTCATTAGGCCAAGGGCATTAGATTAAAAGTGTTTGCTGAGGTCCGGCGAAAATTGGCCCAACGAAAAGTACGAATTTCTGCGAGATTACGTAATTTGGAATCATATTTGACTAGTAAAAAAACGCCAAGTAAAAAAAATTCCCGCGAAAAAATTATCGGTCGTTTTTCTATCTAAAAGAATTTAATTAACCTCGAAATACTTGTGATTTTTTTCGAACAATACTTTTATTTACATTATTACTTTTTCTATTCAAACGTACAAAATAAGTGAAATAACTTCTTATGCAAAAGCCAATCAAATTTACTAGAAACGTACAATAAATTGTCAAACGCTAGAAATACTATTTTTCTCAACCGATGTGTTGGTCTAGTGGTTAGCGTACTTGCCTCTGAAATCAACACATCGGGAGGTCGCGGGTTCGAATCACCGTCTCGTAGTTTCGGAGAGAAATAAAAACACACGCGTGACGTAGCTCCAGTTCTACACAGATGTCGCGCACACGGACCGGTACGTGTGTGTGTCGGGTGTGTATGGCTGTAGCCTGTGAGCTATTTCTCGACGAAACGCGACTAGCTCCAAGGCTGGGAAGTGAACTCGTGACCGGCTGTATTAGTATAGGTTTTCCGCAGTTTCTCTATACCCATGAGAGAAAATGTCATGGTGAATGCGATACAGAGGGGGAAGTCGGCTGGGCCGCAAGGTGGAGGTCGATTAGGGATGCGGATTTGAGAAAATGGTGGGAAATGTAAAAAGGGGAAATCCCTGTACATGGGGGGTACAATTAGCGAAGCGTTCGCCGTAGCAGATACAATAAAAAAAAATAATACTATTTTTCTCAACATTTTATTTTAAGAAACCATATTGCTATTATAATAAAAAGTTCGAATCACGATTATATAAAAGTAAAACGTATGTATCACACAAGTACTACATGTATGTATCACTGGAAATGCTGTGCAACGACTTGGCGTCCATGGTTAAGAAAAAACGCTCGGGAAGATACATGATTTTCTTGGCCAAACGTTTCTACCGCTTCCATAAGTAACTTTTGTAACATTTTATCTACTTGGGTTAATTCAAATTGTAACATCGCATCCGTTACTGCATCAGATATGCAGAATTATTAGAAATGAGACGTTATTGGTTACGTCCCTTGAAAGGGTTATAGGTCATGTTCCGCTGTAAAATAACCTAACAATGTTTTATGCAAAAGTCAACCAATTTCGAGATATTATTCTTATGATTTAAGTGTTGTGCCCCCAATTCAGCGCATATTGCAAATCGCATAGAAAAGAGCATATTCCATTTACGAAATCGAGAGGCCATAGGCCATGTGCAAACGACAGCATTTTGGGCAGGTGAAGCACCTCCAGAGGTGACTGGCGACACGTATCGCTGAATCGGCATCGTACGAATCGAACGTCCGAGAACGTTCGATTGCCAATGGCCGAGTTAACAATTAGAGGACCAAAACGTCAGAAGTCAGTCATCGAATGTCAACCGAGGCGTCGGTCTCAAGGCAATTAAACATTTTTTTAATGAAATGTTGCCTAGCTATAATAAAGTTAAATAATTGTAAGTTCGTAATTCGTGAGTTTGAGGTTTACTCGTCATTGGAAAGACCCCAGCTACCCGTCCTCGATCGCCCGATTCCGGCCACCAGTATTTTTCGGAGACGTAACTCCCAGGGCACATATGTTGACGCAATTCAACGGCACAAGATTGGTGGCAGCGGTGAGATTCCACAATTTGGGAAACGCGAACTCATCAAAATACTGAAGAAAAAAAAATACGAATAAGCACCTCAAACAAGAATCGCGACCGAGTCGGAACGAAGAAAAAGTGAAACGTACGCAAACGGCCAAGCCGTACGTACAGTGCCATTCAAAATAAACTGGATCCCGAGGATCACCGATACCAGACCGACCCCGAGACAGAAGGTTCAACATCGCTATCAGCTCCAGAGAAACAACAAAGAGTACGAGTTTAACGACCTAAGCAGCAAGACAACAGAGATTCAACATCGTTCCACAACGTTCAAAGGCTTTCATCACGAGCTCGACGACCGAACGAGGGCAACAAATCTACCGACAACAGCGATCCGACTACGAAGCATCGATCATCGTGCACCCGATCATCTTCCTGTAAGTGACGCAACATTCATATATGAAAACCCTCCAAATCCAAATAGAAGAAGAGCGTAATAAATTATATCGATTGCCTGGTAGACATGTACTATCGCGATCATTAGAATCTGTCTTCGACTAGCGTCGCGAAGGCGAAGACAGATATTACTTAGAAGAACTTAGTGAAAAACGTCCTAGAACAGACACTAGCTCCGACGATACTCCAAATTCACAAAAATCTATTCCCAGACGTGCTGTAACAAAACGCACAAAATTCCGAACTACTGCGGATCGAACCGTAACCTTTTTATCCGATTCAGATCAATCTCCTGATACTGTAGAAACTAGGCGTGGTCGTGAAATCGATTTACAAGAATTTCCCTGTTAGAAACTAACTTCGACAATATGGTGCGACCAGCTTTAAACGAGAATGAGTTTATGACATTGAAAGAGGCTCGAGTTCTCATACCGCGATTTGATGGAACAAAGCCCGAAGAGGTAGACGATATAATAGAAGCGAATAAATACGCAAACGACAGTATTGTGGTCGCAGACCAACAAACCCTATTAAAATCTGTATTGGCAACAAAAGATGTAGGGAAAGCGCGAAAAGACACACGATATAAACAGATAGATTCCCACAGACCATTTCAAGAAGAGATGACGGCATTGTACGGGACGCGACGTACCATAGCCGCATTCCAAGTCGATTTTAATAGATGTAGGCAAAGAGCGAACGAAAGCGTGTTAGCTTACGGTCAACGACTCGAGGTGATTATGATGGAACTGGTAGATGGAACTGGTAGATAGCACACCAAATAAGAGACTGCAGTAGGAAAGAAAACAATTGAAGCATATGTCCGACAATTAGCCCTTCATAATTTCGAAAGAGGACACCGCCGAGAGTTTCAGGTTATAGTAAAAGCCCAAGAGTTTGAAGACCTCGGAACAGCTTTAAAAGGGGCTATGGGACAAGAGAAATCCGTACAGGGAGGAGAGTCAATAAATAGACAAACCCACTGGGAAAGACGCGCGCCCGTGCCGTGCAATAAATGTAATAAATCGGGGCACGTAGCAAAAGATTGTCGTATTAGCACACCCGCTTATAAATATATCTTGCAACTACTGAAAGAAACCAGGCCATGCGTATAAAGAATGTCAAAAAAGAACTAGGCAACACGGTCATGGGACCAACAATCTACAGAATTACGGGAATAATAATCAATGGAATCGAGGGACTCATCAGAATGGTCATGGGACCAATTATAATAATCGAAATTAAACGCAAGGGTGCCGAATCAATACTATTGGACGGCAAACAAAAATAAACCGCGTGGAGAACGACCGAGAGAAGAAAATCGAAACCTCAGCGAAAATAAAAAAACGATAGGCTCATTCATACTCGGCATGATCACGGTAACGACCGAAGAAACGAAAGGAAACGTCAGCGGAACAGCCCAAACAGTAGCTACTCGCTCATTCAAAAAAGATCGTCCACTGGAAAAAATGAAAATATACGAAGTAAAAACAGTTAATCCCGAAGACACGGCGAGCGATTTCCATATCGTATCACCTCAAGCTCGCGGGAACATTTTCACCTTAAAGGGAGATACAGGAGCCCAGTGTAGTCTCATAAAAAAGAGTGTACTGAAAAATGAAACTGAAATAATAGACGAGACAATCGAGTTAAGACGGAATGACACCTCATCGCGGCCGGTATGGTAGAACAATTATATATTCCCAAAAATCTCTGAAACGGCTCTTCAGATCCCGTCGAAACTTTGCCAAACCACGTTCAATAGATAGACAAACAGCTGTCTGCCCCTCAAATTTTCTGAATTGAAGAAAAAAAAATGTAGATTGGCTTATTATAAGCCAATCTAGTTTTATTTCTCAAATTCAGAAAATTTGAGGGGCAGACAGCTGTTCGTCTATCTATTTGACGTCGTTTGTCACGTCCTGAGGGGACGTGGGCATATACCTATCGCGGTTCCCTCTTTTTAGCCTACGCCTAGCGCACTAGCTCGGGATGAGGGTGTAAAAGGGAAAGGTGCGTGCAAATGTGGGAATGACGCAGTGACTCGATTGATAAATGAATTGATTTACGCAAATGATTGAGAATTCGGGGTTTATTATAATTAACCAATTTGGTTAATTCTATTAAATTAATAATACAAAAATATACATGAAATATTTCGCTTACATTTGCCGATGGATAGTATGATGTGTGTGATCTCCATCTCGATTCTCGGAAACTAGTCCGCGTCTCGTTATCTGGAGCGTTGGAAAAATATAGGGAGAAAAAAGGGCCTTGGTCGCGTTGCCGCGCTTGCCTCAAGATAGGCTTTGTTGACCCAGGTGTGAGAGCGCATGGGAAATACTAACGTAGTTTTATTGCCGGGCCAACTTTTCGGCATGAAGGATTTTCTTTTGGAGAATGTATATTTTTGTGGAGTAAGGATTTGGATATTGTCGTGTGTCTTCGTGTGTTGTACGTTCTTATGGCTAAAGATTTTATCATCAACTGCGTTTGACGGTTGCGTGTAGATATGGTCAAGACCGACTGTGCTCTCGCGTGGGATATTTTGCGCGACGCTCGCTTCTTATCGATATATTTCGTTTCGGCTGTGGTACGCCTAATTCTAAAGAAAATATAAGGACCCGTCGAAAAATGGGAATGCCGTTATCGTGTGTATTGGTTTTCGTAGTTATCCACGATTTCCATGTGGCATCGGGTAAGCCCGCGTTTTCGCCGGAGTTGAATAAAATAGGAGAGGAAAAAGAAATAGATAGTGCTTTTTCTCGAGACGCTACACCTCCCCCCTTTAGGATTGAGCGTCTCGCTCGATCGTAATCGTTGGGAGTGGTGATCAAACGTATAATGGCACGATAGTATGAATTGGCATTGTCATTGATCGACTTACAATGTGACTTAAAAACATTAAAAAGTAGGTATTACTTTTTATTGTATATATATATATATATATATATATATATATATATATATATATATATATATATATATATAGACAGATCTTCAATGAGGTTTCCTTTTTCTCTTTTCAAAATTATAGATATATGTAGATTTTTTTGTTGCTTAAAATGTATCATATTTTTCGCTTCCTTTATGCATCGATGCCCCGTGCCATATTGTTTAGGGCAGCGGGTTGCTCCACAGGAAACATGATATGTTTTCGTACATTGTCGATGTTCTGCGGAATAGATCCCAGAGGGTGATTCTGGGTTGGTGTATCGCCAAGTAGACTTCGTCGCCGGCTTCATGCTTGCAGGTAGTATGGCTTCGACAGGAGCAGCCATGAACTTGTACCAGATGTCTCCGTAAAGGTAATATGAAGGAAGTAAAGGATTACAGGTTGTTTGAGATCTTCTTTTGGTAGTATATGCGTTCGAGGAGTAAGGAGATATTTTTCGTTCCCACGAGTGACAGGTTGATCGTAATATTCTTTTAACCTGATCAGATTTACTTCTATTACTATCTAATGAATAACGTGTACTATTTCGCCAGCAAGTACCACTATATAAATAGACTTCTTCATTGAATTGTATACAATTCGTCCGAGGCTTATACTACTAACAACAGCTATTTTGGAATATTTGGCGCTCTTTGCTACAATGTTGCGTATGCATATAGTAATGTAATGATTTTCTAATATAATATAATAACTACGTATATAAATTTGAATCGACATAAGCGATAATATCTAGGTTCGCGACAGGAAATCTCTCTCGAATTGTGAAACAGTTATTTCGGCGTGGTTTGAATATAACTAGTTTCCGGTGTTCTGTACTGAGGATACTGTAATTAAAAAGTCAATATTTTTCGCTGGTTGCAAGTATAAAGGTGATATTGTTGATACTGAATAGGTTGATAACGGCCACCTGAAAAACAGGGTAATTATTATTATTATTTGTTTAATTAGGGTTAAAATCGGATTCGTCGACTGTGGTCGACTTGGTTTTTCTTTTCGGCTTTGTTTCGACGTTAATGTGCGAATACCGTAATCTATTCTCGTGAACGATACTTGCTTTGTTGTAATATTGGATTTTCACATTGCCCTTATCTAATTTCTCCAGGATCTTGTGTGGACCCGAATAATGGTCTCCCAGTGTACCTGGTTTGGGACCTTTTTGGAGGTATACAAAGTCTCCTACTTTAAAACTTTTAGGATTGGCCTTTTTATCATAGTATTTTTTTGAGCGATGTTTTGAAGAAATTTGATTTTCATAGGCGAGATTCCTGATTCCATTTATCCTCGTAATTAATTCGATTAAATACCCGCGATAAGTGGGTAACTGATCGGATTCTCTAAGTGGTTCGCTTGATGGAACTCTCGCTAGTTGGCCAAAAACTACTTCAAATGGAGTATATTTTGTACTCTCGTGAACGCTGGTATTATATGAAAGGGTCGCTAATTCTAGCCATTGATCCCACTCGTTATGTTTATCTGTGTATTGCTTCAAAAATTCGGCCAGTACGTGATAAGATCTCTCAAGGGATCCGTTAGACTGGGGATGAAATGCTGTTGTTCGACATCACTTGATTCGAAATCGTTTAGCGATTCGTTTCATGAGGCCACTTAAAAAATTACTGCCTTGATCTGTAAGGAGTGCTTTGGGTGCTCCAAAGACACATATAAATCTTTTAATGAATGCATCGGCGACCGTTGTTGCCTGTGCATTTGGGAGTGGAATAGCGACACAAAATTTTGAAAGGTTGTCTTGGATAGTCAGAATGTATTCGTTCTGATTGGACGTACGTTGCATTGGACCTACTATGTCCATTGATATTTTTTCGAAAACCGTACCTGGTGTATCCGTTATAATCATTGGCTGTTTTGTCTTTACTCTAACCAGTTTCTTTAATTGACAATCTAGGCATTGCTGAATTCTTCTCTGAATATCCGATTTTAAATCTTCCCAAAAATACTCTCTTTTAATTCTGTTATATGTCTTGGAGACGCCTTTGTGTCCTCCTATTGGGGACTTGTGCATCTCATAAAAAATGGAATCTCGTTCTTCGATTGGCACGTAGCGTAAGGTTCCTAAGCAGATTATCACCTTGGTTTGACTGGATTTGAACGTTTCTTTAATTATGTTGAGAACGTCGGCCCATATTAGATGCTCGACGTGGTTACTGTGGCAAATACTTAGCGATTGGAGCTTGAGATTTTCGCAAAGATCTTTTAATTCCCTTACGCTTTCTTTAACATTTTCTGATACAAAGGATAATGATCCAGAATATTCGCCTTTGACGACTAGGGCAATGTGATATTTTTTCCAACCTTTTTACTGTAAGCATGACCTTCTGTTAAATCCTTCCAGAGGGGAAGTTTGTTAGCTTCGAGTAATTTTTGCGATCCAGCGTCGCAAGGTTTTCCAGTTGAATCGACAAAATATACTAGGTTATCGTTGCGAAAATGGAACAATTCTTTGCTTGTTATGCAATTCGCGATTTTAAATTCCGAGGTTTTGTCTTCCTGGATCGGAAGTCCTTCATCCTCGGAGGATAATGAGTCACCTGCGTTGGTGGAGTCGGAATCTAGGTCAGTCGAACTTTTGGGATTAGGAATTTGAGGTGCTTTGCGCAAGTTAGGCCTCTCAGCTGATTCGGGGTCAGTGCCCTTTCGGAGTCGCCTAACACGCGCGGGCCTTGTTATCTCGGCTTCTGTTTCCTCGCTGCTACTTTCCTCGTAGTTTATGGCCCTACGGTTTCGGAGCGCAAGGCGCCGGGACTTGGAGCGCACATCTGTCTCCTTGGAGGCAGGTACGTCAACCATTTCCGATATATCGTCACCGAGTTTTTCTTTAACCTGTTGTTTTGTTTTCTTAGCTACCTGAGATACGTAGTTCTTCGCTTGCAAGCGAGTGATGACATTTATTCCTTCTATTTTTGGGGTTTCATGAATTTCTGCTTGAGTTGTAAAACGTATAGGGCCTTTGTTTTCGCTAACACTGTTTTCTGCTAATTCGCGGAGTATGTCCTGTGCTATCTCATCTAGATTCTCGTCGTTTTTTTGTTCGTAATGAGGTATGGCTTTGACATCCTCGAGTTTTTCGATAGGGTTACGCGATAAAGCGTCGGCGTTTGAATTTAATTTCCCTGGCTTGTACACGACGTCGTAGTCGTATTCCGAAAGTTTAAGTCGCCATTTCAGAACGCGTGCGTTCGCGTCTTTGGCTGTTTTAAACCAGACCAGGGGTTTATGATCGGTCACAAGCGTGAATTTCCTACCGTGAATATAAGGCCTAAACGCTTTAACGCTGTGAATAATTGCCATTGCCTCTTTTTCATATGTGTCGTACCGAAGGGCTGCCCCGCGTAGTACGCACGATGTATAAGCGATCGGTTTATGTTTCCCGATTTCACCTTGTGATAAGACTCCGCCTAAGGCGTAGCCGGAAGCATCTGTTGTTATTACGAACGGTTTTTCAAAGTCTGGATACTGCAAGACGGGAGCTTCACAGAGCTTATCCTTGAGTATTTCGAAAGCTTTTTGTGTTTCTTCGGTCCATTCGAAATCGACCTTATCTTCTAAAAGTCGCGTCAATGGTTTCGCGATCTTCGAAAAATCTTTAATAAACCTACGGTAGTAACCTGTTAGGACTAAAAATTGCCGAATATTTTTAACAATTTTGGGAACTGGGAATTCCCTTACTGCTGACAATTTATTGGGATCCGGTCTTAAACCGTCCTTCCCGATTATATGCCCTAGGTAATTAACTTCTGGCCTGAGAAATTCACATTTGTCCGGTTGCAACTGTAGATTAGCTTTACGCAACCTTTCCATCAGTTCCTCGATTTTCTTGCCGTGCTCCTCTAAATCCTTGGCGTAAACGACGATGTCGTCGAGATAAACGAAGAGGGACACTCCTTGGAGTCCACTCAACACGACGTCCATCAAGCGCTGGAAGGTCGCCGGGGCATTTTTCAGCCCAAAAGGCATTCTCGAAAATTCATAGTGCCCATACGGAGTAGAGAAAGCAGTTTTCGACATATCTTCGGGATTCATTTCTATCTGATGGAATCCGGACGCTAGATCGAATACGGAGAAATAATTTGCGTTGCCTAATTGATCCAGAATGTCTGTGATGTTAGGCAACGGATAAGAATCACCGATTGTCTTTTCGTTAAGGGCCCGAAAATCAATTACCATTCTCCAACGCTCAATGCCATTGGAGTCGGGTTTCTTTGGTACGATCCAAACAGGACTGTTGTTTAGGGATTGAGAATGGTTGATAATCCTCGAGTCCAGTAGCTCGTCTACCTGACGCTGGACTTCGCCCTTAAGAGCCTGAGGAAACCTGTATTGTTTTGTATTGATCGGGAGGTCATCGACCGTGGGGATCTTATGTCGCAGCACAGATGTAGACTCCAGAGGTTCGCCTTTTATGTGAAACCTATCTGGGTATTTTTCGATAATTTTTTCTACATGGTCTAGCTCATCTTTGGCTAGATGATCGAGTCGCAGGAGCCCTCTTATTGTCTCCGTGCGCTCCGACAGATTTTTTATATTACGCGATCATGGGTCAGACATGGAAACACAATTTACCGTTTGAATTTCCCTCAGATTTGAATTTTTATTCATTTTCAATTTTGAATTTTCTTCGTTGATTGGCTTTTCTTTTATTTTTACTCTTGATTTTCCAATTTTATTCGATTTTGATTCTTGGCCCGATATTTTATTATTTTTTTTATTTGATTGATTGATCTCAGTTCCAGTTCTTTCCTCGCTACCGTAAATTTTTCTAAATTTTCCTTGATCATCGCTCCCTTTGGGGCGATGCCAGGTTTTTAATTCGACACTTTTCGTCGATTTTTTTAAATTGGCCTCTTTTGGACCCTGAATATACGCGATTGTCTTGCAATCGTCGCTTGAAATAGAAGAGTCACGAGGGATCGAACTGGAGTTAAAAATTGTCATGCAATCTTGATTTGTTTTATTTTCTGCTAAGTCTCCGATCGTGTCGAATTCTTGCAGTTTTACGACTGGCACGATCAGTCGTATGGCATCATTCGTGGTATTGTAAACCTTCAAATGAGCCTTACCGCGGATGTTTGTTACCAGACAGTCGCCGGCATATACACCATTGCGGATTTTTAAAGGCGAGAGATAACCCTCCTTTATCGTGCTATCCTTCACTTTTACGTGGAAGGAAGTTTCCGAACGCGCGGGGATTTCTATCACCTCGTCGGGTTCGCCTGTTTTTTCAAATGGCCGAGATCTTGTTCCGAATTCAAAACGTTCTGTTTCATAATTAATTTTTGCTTTAGTTTCAAAAAAGAAATTCGACCCTAATAATCCAGGATAGGGGAGCGGTATCGAATCTGGAATTATATAAAATAGGGCATTAAACCCGAATACTTGAATTATTACGCTCCCTAACGCGTACACTGGTAGCTCTGATATACCTTTTAATTTTATAATGTCTGACTCATCGATACCGACCATATTTCTTGTGTATTCTTTCTTTATGAGATTGGGAATGGCTCCAGTGTCTAATAGCATTATCGTGCGACCCTTTTTCGGTAGTACTCCGATACACACCGAGGGTAGCTTATCGAAGTTTTTTGCGTTTACTGTGTAGGTCGGATATCGTCGGCTTGAGCCTCTTGCGTGGCCAAGTTTGCTGGACGCGAGGGGCTCGGCGCGCCCGTCCGAAGGGCATTCCTCCCGTTTCCCGACAGGTTTTGCGATTTATTATATTCAAGTGTGCGGCAATTTTCTAATGTGTGACCTAACTTTGTGCAGTATCGGCAGGTAGGTGTATCGTTTTGCGGCGAATTTTTTGGAATTTTAAAACATCTGTCCGCAGTGTGCCCATGATTGTGACAGTATTGGCACTAAGGAACAGATGAGGGGCGAGGACGATCATTTGAGAAATTTTGTGGCTCTTTACGCGATGTACACTCGCTGGCCGTGTGCCCTGGTTTTTTACACAATTGGCACGTAATTGTGTAGGATTTTTTATTGCGAAAACATTTATCCGCGGTATGCCCTATTTTTTTACAAATTTGGCACGTGACAGACCCCTGATCATTAGCAGATTTTCGACATTCATTGGCGCTGTGGCCCTGGATTTTACAAATTTGGCAAGTGATCATCGCGAATCGGCAAGCTTCGGTCGCGTGATTATCTTTTTTGCAAATATTGCACATCCTCACAAGTCTAGTCTGAATGATTCCTTCTGATCTGGTGGGACGCGATTCCAATTCGCTTCGAGCCTTGAGATCGCGTTCGATTCTAACTACGTGATCAATAGCGGTGGGCCTGTATACGCACGGTGGGAGTTGGTGTTCGATCTCCTCTTTTAATCCGCGTTTAAAACTTGTAAAAAAATATTCATCCATTTGTCTCCCAAATAATTGGTCCTCTTCCCCATTGTTGGCTAATTTTCTTGCTTCTAATATTTCTCTTGCTTTATTCCTAATTTTCGTCGCGAATTCCATAACGCTATCGCCGCTTGCTTGATAGATATGGCTGAGTTCTCCCAAAAGCTGAATCTCGGATTTATTGGGCGCGTATATTTTTTTTTGAAAATCCACGAGTTCTTTTACTGTCTCGAATTTAATTTCATGTATGCTATCTCTGGCTAGATCTTTCAATTTATTTCTTATTAATTCCGCTAGGTATTTTTCGGCTTCGGTCGGAAGCATATCTTTTGCATCTTCGCACCCGGCCACAAATTCTGAAAATGGGATATTTTTTCCATCGAATTCTGGGACAAAGCTAACGGCATCTTTTAGAGAAATTAATTGGTTTGTTCCTAGCGCCATATTGTTCAAGTTATCTGGATTTCCCTTAGGTGGCAATGCTAATTTTTTGACGGATCTTTTAGGAGCTTCGAGACCAGATAATAAATTAGCGTTTGATCCTCTTAAAGCGTACCCTGTACTATGAGATTGACCTGGTTCGTTTGTTTCTGAATCCGGTAAATCGTCAGTGAGATTCAAATCTAGCGGCTCGCATGTGGATTCCTTATCCATTAAGGCAATTTGCAAAAGCACATACCCCTTTTACGATCCCGGACGAGCCCCCAAAAATTATATGTCACGTCCTGAGGGGACGTGGGCATATACCTATCGCGGTTCCCTCTTTTTAGCCTACGCCTAGCGCACTAGCTCGGGGTGAGGGTGTAAAAGGGAAAGGTGCATGCAAATGTGGGAATGACGCAGTGACTCGATTGATAAATGAATTGATGTACGCAAATGATTGAGAATTCGGGGTTTTCTTATAATTAACCAATTTGGTTCATTCTATTAAATTAATAATACAAAAATATACATGAAATATTTCGCTTACATTTGCCGATGGGTCGTGGATACGCTAATCTGTTTATAGCCGTCAGGTTCGGGCCTCCGCAGGTAGGTCGGACCCCTCGGTTGCGCACGTTTGGTAACAATGATGGCTCGGGTCGACACAAAATTTAACACGTGGGTATATCGCGGGTATATATCGCGAGACGAGGTTGGAATTAAATTACTATTTACGCAAAACAATACGATGTACACATTTAACGTAGACACTTAATAAAATTCTCGTAGTTCGCGTTATTATAAAGTGTAATTTGGAAGTTATAGTTCGCGTTCGCTTTATGGAGACAGTTTCTGTAATTGTTCGTACGCGATAGAGACTGAAGGGAGACGTTTTCTCAGCGAGTGATGATGGGACACTGACTCCAAGATTTTTTTATTCTAGCTTGTAAGATATTTTGGATGCTGGGATGGTGGGAGAAGAAGTTTCTCGAAAAGTGCATTTTCGTCATGCGTTAATTTTTTGATTGGTGGGAAGGATGTAGGAAATTTACAAGTGCATATGATTGGTCGAGTTGGAAGGGGAAATATTTTTGAGGACTATGATTGGGTGTAGGCTATGATGTGTGTGATCTCCATCTCGATTCTCGGAAACTAGTCCGCGTCTCGTTATCTGGAGCGTTGGAAAAATATAGGGAGGAAAAAGGGCCTTGGTCGCGTTGCCGCGCTTGCCTCAAGATAGGCTTTGTTGACCCAGGTGTGAGAGCGCATGGGAAATACTAACGTAGTTTTATTGCCGGGCCAACTTTTCGGCATGAAGGATTTTCTTTTGGAGAATGTATATTTTGTGGAGTAAGGATTTGGATATTTTCGTGTGTCTTCGTGTGTTGTACGTTCTTATGGCTAAAGATTTTATCATCAACTGCGTTTGACGGTTGCGTGTAGATATGGTCAAGACCGACTGTGCTCTCGCGTGGGATATTTTGCGCGACGCTAGCTTCTTATCGATATATTTCGTTTCGGCTGTGGTACGCCTAATTCTAAAGAAAATATAAGGACCCGTCGAAAAATGGGAATGCCGTTATCGTGTGTATTGGTTTTCGTAGTTTTCCACGATTTCCATGTGGCATCGGGTAAGCCCGCGTTTTCGCCGAAGTTGAATAAAATCGGAGAGGAAAAAGAAATAGAGCGTGCTTTTTCTCGCGACGTTACACGTTTGGCAAAGTTTCGACGGGATCTGAAGAGCCGATTCAGAGATTTTTGGGTATCTATAATTGTTCTACCATACCGACCGCGATAACGTGTCATTCCGTCTTAAAAGGAATAGGCGGAATAAAATTTCACGCTCTCTGCAAGATAATGCTGGAAATTGAAACCCCCGCAGTAAACGTAACACATGGATTTTTCGTAATAGACGATACTGTAGCATTGGTATCCTCGGCATGGATTTCATTCGCATATATATCGTCGATATCCTGAACGGAAAATATATAAAAATATACGGGCTCTTGGTACCGATCGTCAACGGTACAAAATGAATTAAATTGCCCCCTCGCACAGAAAAAATATTGTATGCAAAAACATTGACAGTAAAATAGGTTGCGTTGCAGCAAAAGAAATACAACCAAGAGTTAAAATAAGAGAAAGTTGCGTTAATCCGACAGGAAATACTTGCCTCGTACTTGTACGAAACTCCTGCGATAAAGAAATCGAAATCAATAGGCCGATAGTGCAAGTAAAAGAAATCAAAGAAGAAAAATTGATAAACGAAAAAAATAAAATAAATACCCTCAGCAAGGAGGATAAGATTAAAAGACAGGAAAAAATATGGGACGAGGTCAAGGGAACCTCAAATTTAAATAAAGAAAAAGAAAAATTCCTACGCGCACTCAGCGAATAATACGCTGACATATTCCATTTGGAAGGCGAAAAACTCTGCTTCACAAATATAGTCGAGCATCGCAATAAATGGCCCAGCAGGAACGACTCCCGTAAAAATTCGTCCGTACAGATTACCGAAAGTACACAAACAGGAAGTCATACAGCAGGCCGAAGGAATGCTGAAAAACGGAATAATCCGACCGAGCAAGAGCCCATGGAATACTCCTCTACTCGTCGTTCCAAAGAAAGCCGACGCGGAAGGCAACGTTCGAAAAAAGTAGTAGCAGATTTCGGGAAATTGAACAAGGTAACGGAAGGTGACTCCCACCCGTTACCCAATATCACCGAAATATTGGACCAATTGGGACGAGCAAAATATTTCTCAACCCCGATTTGACATCAGGATTTCATCAAATCCCGATGGCAGAGGAGGATAAGGCGAAAACAGCTTTTTCCATTCCTCTCGGGCACTACGAATACAATCGAATGGCATTCGCGCTGAAAAACGCCCCACCAACCTTTCAGAGGCTAATGGACGCCGTACTTGGTGGCTTACAAGGACTCAAGTGCTATGTGTACCTGTACGATATAGTAATATATGGAACATCGTTCGAAGAACACAACAAAAGACTGAGAGAAGTATTCGACCGATTGAGAGAGGCTCAATTGAAAGTGCAGCCGAAAAAATGTCGATTCTGACGAAACCCAATACCTGGGTCACGTCATAACGGAAGTCGAAGTCAAACCCGACCTGGAGAAAGTCGAAGTAGTTCAACCTTTTCCTATTCCAAAAAACGTAAAAGAAGTCCAATCATTTTTGGGACTCGAAGAATACTACTGAAAATTCATTCAAGTTTTTTCGAAAATGGCCAAACCTCTAACGGAACTAATCAAAATAGAACGCAATTCATTTGGAACGAACTCTGCGAGCAATCATTCGAAAAATTGAAGAAAACTCTCAGTAACACACCGATTCTGCAATATAAAATTGTGAAATTTGAACCGGATTTCACAAAACCTTTCGTCGTCACAACAGACGCTTCGGACAAGGCAATCGGAGAAATCTTACCGCAAGGAAATATAGGAGAAGATTTACCAATTTGTTTCGCTAGTCGCACTCCGAACAAAGTCGAAACCAATTTGTCAACTACTGAAAAGGAAATGTTGGCAATCATCTGGGCCGTAACCGAATTTCGACCATACATATACGGAACAAATTTCACAGTGGTAACAGATCGTAAACCTCTCACCTGGCTCTTCAACGTAAAAGACCCGGGCTCCTGATTGATGCGGTGGCGCACCAAGCTAGAGGAATTCGACTATACCATCGAGTACAAAGCTGGAAAGAAAAACACGAACGCGCACGGACTTAGCATAATCCATGTGTTAGTGACGAGGCGACGAGCAGCTGAGACGGTGGTACGCCGGGAGAGAGCGCGAGAAAAAGGACAGCGCTACGAATAGCCGCACAAAGCGGAGAGGCCGAGAATACGACTCACCGGGCTTCGAGGCCCCACGTGAAGTGAGAGTCACCTGCGGAAGCGCAGCACAGGGGGAATCTCCCCGTGAATTGAAAGAGCCGCGACGCTCGAGTATGAGAAAGAGCGATAGAGAAAAGTGCAGCATTGCCGGATGTACGCCAAGCGAGGGAGCCCGAGAAAAAATAATACTAGAATACCTCAACGCCCCTTTGGGTAAGCACCAATGCAACGCCTCGAACAATGCTGGCGATGGTCAGCTGGTCCCGCGGAAGCGCGGTAGGCCGAAAAAAATAATGCAAGACGTTGAAAGGAAATGCCCACGCGGGACAACGGAAGCCGATACGAGCGAAAGGGAACTCCCATCGGCAAAGAAGGATCGAGCTACACGCCCGAGCAAAAAGGAGACATAGTGAGCGCAAGACTCGAGCGCGAGTGAGATAGCAAGCGATAGCGAAACAGAGGAAGAAAATATAAATCGAGCAAGCCCGAGTGAGAGAGGGCGTGGCATAATACCCCAAGAGTACTATGACGCTCCCCTCGGAGGACACCCAGGCGTAAAAAGAATGATGCCGCGAATTAAAACGAAGTATAGCTGGCCTGGAATGCATGAAGATATACACGAATATGTATCATCATGCGATAAATGCCAACGGAATAAAATAACGAGACACAAAAACGCACCGATGGTAATCACCGACACACCCGAAAGAGCTTTCGAAAAATGTGCAGTCGATATAGTAGGTCCCCTACCTGAAACCGAAGTAGGACACAAGTATATCCTAACTTTCCAAGATTTATTAACAAAATTTAGCACAGCCATTCCGTCAAAAAGCTAAATAAGAGGTCAAGGGATTTGCAACCCAAATCATCTGCAAATATGGAATTCCAAAAACAGTATTATCTGTCCAAGGAACGAATTTTCTTAGTGAACTTTTCAAGGAAATGTGTACTTTATTTCAAATAAAAAACGATCCAAACAAGACTCTAGCGGAATATCTAAAAAATTTCATTTAAGACGATCAAAGAGATTGGGATATGAGTGGTTGCCATGGACAATGTTCACGTATAACACGACCCCTCATACGGCAACAGGTTATACGCCGCGTGAATTAATTTATGGAAAGGTAGCCGAGTTACCGACAGCGTTGAAGGAAGCGCCACGAAAAACATACATATACGATGATGACGTCGGGGAGTTGCGCGAGCGACTCCGAGCAACATGGCAGGTATCGAGAGAACGGCTCACATAAGGAAAAAAATAAGGTAAAGGAAGAACGGGACAATACGGCCGGTAAGGTAGAATACCGGCACGGGGTAAAGACCACGGGGAAAAGGCCCAATGTATTTTTTGTAAAGACCTATTGTTCGACCCAACCGTTCGCCGAGGAAGCTCAGCCGAACTGACCCTCAAGTGGACGGGGCCTTACAAAGTACAGAGCAAAGACTCCGAAGTGAACTACACTATCGGCCGTGGACTTAAGACAGTCCAGGTACATGTAGACCGGATCAAACCCGACGTTACCCACTGACCGGTAAAGTAGGAGGGACTACTCGCCTGGCCCGCGGAGGCCCGCGAGTGGCCCATCGAGGCGTAGATCGACGCCTCGCCGTCTCGAGCCGTTACCAAGCAACGGCCGAGCGGCCATCGTCACGCGACGGATTCGCGCACGGGTGGCTAGCTGCCACCCGTTCAAAAAGAAAGAGATATTATAAAAGGAACTGAAATAATGAAATAAAATAAAATAATGAAATACATTAGAATAAAAGAAAAATGTTATAACAATAAACTATATATACAAATAATAATAATGAAAAACAATATTTAGGGGCCATTTATAAAACACGTGACGCAAATTTTATCAATATTCGACCCCCCTTCCCCCCTCTGTGACATTTCGTGACGGGTGCGGTGACCCCCCGCCCCTTCCGCTCCTGGAATTTACGTGAAATGGAGCCCGCCCCCTTCCACAGTAGGAGAAAAGCCCAAAAACCTGGCCAAAACCCCAAAAAATAAATTTTCGAAATAGGGTCAGTTGAGTAGTCATTCAGGTAGAGGACTAGTAACTGCATTCTATTGTGGAAGGGAAAGCCCTTTAAGTGTATACCTGCGCCGCAGCGTCAGTTGGCAGTGAGTGTTCGTGAAGAGTGTACGTGTCACGCGCTGAACAGACGAAAATAACGCTGACTTCAAAAACCCATAACTTTAAAGTGACGGGTTTAATTTCAATTCTGCAACATGGATACAACTTCTGGAGGTATGTAGAACATGTTTTTACATCGGTTGAATCGAAAGTTTATGTATAAATGATTGAAATGTAGTATAGCCTTCGGCATAAATAAAATTGAATAATTTTGAAAACTTATATTTTCAACGGTCCGAAAAGTTATATGTTTTGTCACATTTTGCAAAGCTCCTAGTCTCGGCCTTTAGTTTAATGTATAAGCTTTCGAAATTTACAAGAGTTACCTGCGGAAAACGTGCGTCTTGTCCGTTATGATTTTTTTCGCATCGTGCGGTAGCCGAGCGTGCACGCGGCACTATTGAGCAGCCGCTGCGCCTCTACCTGAGAATGGGTGAAGTAGCATCATAACGGACAAGACGGCTGTTATACGCTTGAAATAAATTATTTTAATATATATGTATGTGTATATATATATATATATCTAAATTTTCTGTGATTTAATTATGATATATATGTATGCATATATATATATACATATTAAAATCAACCACATAAAAATTTCTTAAATATGAATGAAATGTTATAACATTCGAATAAAATATTTGAATATATATATATTATATAGTAAGCAAAGCTTTCTTTTAACCAAATCCATGTCAATATTTTCTGTCTAATTTTCTTAAAATTATTTCAATTATTGCGGTTATTTATTTGGTAAAATAATGTACATTGTTCAAGTTTTTGTATTAATTGAAAATTTTATCTTTTCCTTTAACACCAATTTTCTACAATTTTATGTCTTTATTACAGGATCCGGTTACAAAGAATTGGTGCTGACAAGGAAAGAAGTATTTCTGATAATCAGCGAGCATTTGTCCGATAAATTCGCTTCCTTGATCGAATTTATGGTAGAAAAAATTTCCAAGGACACCGGACGTACAGTTGTAGTGCCTGAGGACTCGAAACAGACTTTTTCGATACTCTTCAATCAAATGAGAACGAGGTGGCAACAAGCTCACAGAAAATCCTGTGTATTTTTCAAGAATAACGGTGAATGGCTTAGCAAGCAGGTATGTTTTGCCGCACCTACAGACACTGTAGTAACAAGCCCGGGTAATACGGGCGGCCGCCCGTCCCTTGAGTTTACAATGTCCAGTGAAAGATCTAAACGAAGGAAGACCCAAGATATTCGTACATCGTTCAACTCGGTCGAGTTAGCATACGCTACTCAGATGAGCCTTCGCTCTTCAGGACAATCCGACGCCGCAAAAGTTATTAAGGACGTAACAATGACGAGTCCTTTAAGAGCTCCCAAGTATCGTAAAGCTTACTCAGCAACGGATGAAATTACTTTATCCGAAGAGGCTGCACTTTCCGCTATGATTGAATATAAATTCTCCAAGAGTACTTACCAGGGAATGAGAAGATTAGGGAAGGAAAATAACTGTAAGCTATATCCGTCTTACGAAAAAGTGATGAAAGCAAAAAAGCGTTGTTATCCACCTCGTGATGCAATCAGGATTACAGAGAGTAGTGCAGAAGTCCAACTACAGGCACTATTGGATCATACAGTTGAACGTATTTTACTCGTCCAAAATGTACTCATTCAAAGATTGACTCCAGATAATGTTCGTAAAATGGACTTGATTTGCAAGTGGGGTTGCGATGGAAGTTCTGGGCAAAGTGAATATAAGCAGACGTTCAGTGATGACAGCAAATTTGATGCGCATGTATTCTTTACTTCAGTCGTGCCATTACAACGCGTGTGTTATGATCAACAATCGAAGGAAGAAATAGTTGTTTGGAAGAACCCCAGACCCTCGTCTCCACGATTTTGTAGACCGCTTAGACTACTGTTTCTACGCGAAGACACAGAGTCAACACTTAATGAAGTCCAAATTGTTGAAGAACAAATAAAGTCACTTCGTCCATTCGAAAGTGTAATAGATGGAAAAGAAATCTCCGTAATGTACAAGTTGTTGTTCACCATGATAGATGGTAAAGTTTGCAACGCTGTATCATTGACGAAATCTGCTCAACGGTGCTATTTGTGTGGAGCAACCAGAAAAGATTTTAATGCCATCGACACTGTATTGCAAAGGGAAATCAATGAAACAAATTTGAAGTTCGGATTGTCGACGCTGCATGCGTGGATACGGTGCTTCGAGTATTGCTTACACGTGTCTTACAAACTCGGCATTAAAAAATGGCAAGCTCGAAGTGCCGAAGAAAAAAAAATTACCAAGGAACGCAAGAGGGCCATTCAAGAAGGATTCAAGAAGCAATTGGGTCTAAATATCGATCTCCCAAAGCCTGGATACGGCAGCAGCAATGATGGCAACACAGCTCGGCGATTCTTTGAAAATTCGACGGTTTCCGCTGCGATAACGGGGGTCAACGAAGAAGTTATTAAACGCTTGTACGTAATCCTACAAGTTATATCGTGTGGCCACGAGATAAACTGTGAAAGATTTGAACAGTATGCTATTGAAACGGCAAGAAAGACCGTTGCATTATACCCTTGGTACTCCATGCCTACTTCGGTGCACAAACTATTAATTCATGGTCCAGTGATAATAACTCATGCTCTATTACCAATCGGCCAATTATCCGAAGATGCTCAGGAAGCTCGAAACAAAGACATCAAACGATATCGAGAAGATTTTGCGCGAAAAAGTTCCAGGGTTAAAACTATGGAAGATGTTTTTCATCGGCTCTTAGTTACTTCTGATCCGTACATTTCAAGTGTCAGAAGACTACCACAGAAGAAGCTGAAGAGTTTGTCGCTGGAAGCTGTAGCGATGTTGATCGCTCCTAAAGTGACTGCTGCAGCAGACGAATTTTGCGCCGAGATTGAAGCCGTGCCGGGAGTTGTAATAGATACAAACTCGGATAATGATTCTGACTCCGACTCCGACTCCGATTACGATTTTGATTAAGAATAAAATTTTCTATTTTTGAAACGTTCCGTATGTATTTTGGAAATAAAAATAATAATTGCGTAGAATACACTGTTCACGTTTATTTTATTATGATGATTTTTTTAAATATATTAATTTATCTATTTAGCAGGATACTCGGCCATTTTGTTTATAACAATTTGCTGTACGCTCTTTGTTGCAAGTTATAAACAATAGATATCGGATTGGTAATCAGCGACCTTGAAAACCCGTATATACCAATTTTTGTCAACATCTGGTAACTTTTTAACGTTCATGTCGGCCATATTGGATCGGCCATTTTTTTACGATAATTTGGCTTGCGGATTCGTAATCAGCGACCTTGAAAACCCGTAAATACCAATTTTTGTCGACATCTGGCAACTTTTTAACATTCATGTCAGCTATATTGGATCGGCCATTTTGTTTACGATAATTTGGCTTTCAGATTCGTAATCAGCGATCTTGAAAACCCCTGTAAGCCAATTTTCATTCCCGTCAAAGGTCATTTGAGGTTTTGGCCAGGTTTTTGGGCTTTTCTCCTACTGTGCCTTCTGATCTCGTTTTTTTTCAACAAGAAGAATCAAGTAAAATACTAAATCCATTTTAATACATTATTTCAGAACGAACAATTTATATTGTTTACTTTAGGTAAATATATATGTTACATATAAAGACATACAATTCATACCTGGGGTCGCCTATTAAGGTCTTAGGCCACTTAGGCGGCTGTGCAGCGTTTATCTCAAAACTGCATTTTTTAAGTTGGCCGGAAACATAACTCAGACAATTTCCAACCGATTCACTTGAAATGTTGAATATACCTTGAAAAATACATTCGAAGTCCAGAAATCTTTATGGAAGTACGTAGGATTTTTTTTTAAATTTCATAGTTCATTTCGTATTAACAATTAACTGACGATTTTTTAGGCAAATTTTTGGAAAGAGAAAAATTTCGTCACATAATTGTTAACAACAAATTAACTATGCAATATAAAAAAAAATCCCACGTACTTCCATAACCAATGTATTTTTCAAGATATATTCAACATTTCAAGTGAATTTGTTTAAAATTGTCTCACAATCAATTATGTTTCCGGTATCACATCCGGAAGGGATGAGAGCATAATATTTTCATTTCCCTCTTTGTTGCCTACGCCTAGCGCGGGATGAGGGTAAAAAGGGGTAGTGCGTGGGAAAGAGGAAGATTAAGGAATTGACACGATATTTCGGTATTGAGGGATAACTCGACAGACTTGGTGTACGATTGACAGTATGTTATTTATTGTACGATGAATGATACAGAAAAGAAAGAGGTATGGTTAGCTTACATTGGTTGTGTTTGACGCTCGGTCGCTCGCTCGCGTGTATGTTTGTTGCCGCTCGCGTTACAAGGGCCTTTGCTCTTGGCCTGGTGCGCTCGCTGGTACAATTACTGGTTAGACGCTCGCAGGATTTCACGCTGGCCGCGTGTATACTCGACGTGTTAACTACGACGGGCACTAGGCATAGACAAATATATGAACGGCGCGCAAGCTCGATGAATTGGGATTGATATTAACGGACCGATGATAGAAATTATACAAGTGTAAAATAAAACTTTTGTGACTCGAAAAATGAAGACTGCTCGTAGAAAAGTTAATGGGAGATATTCGTTTGGTTTCTGAATTAAGATTTGGTAGCAAAAGTTGATTCGATGATGATTGTGTCACGTCGTGACCAAATACGTACAATGTATTTTTAAGCTTAACGGCACGATAGCGGCATTCCCATTTTTCAACGGTTTTAAATATTTTTCTTTAGAGTTAGGCCTACCACGGCGGAAATGTAGCCTATCCATAATAATATAACTAAGCATTTCTCGTACCTTCACACGCGAAAGCGTAGCGGTCTTAACGATATCGAGAACAAATATACAAGCGGGAAAATTCCGAACAGTCTCGTTGTAATCCGAACAGAGTCCGAGTACATCGCAGAGTGTCCTTAAGACCAAAAATACACAAAGGAAACCTTCGGGTTACAAGGATGACGAACACGTGAAACGACGCGCAAGAAATACGTAATGATATTCGTAAAGACGTAAATATATAACGACGCAACGATACCAAATGCTAACAACCATCCAAGAGCGGAAAAATGTCCAAATCCTTAAAATATACACTCGCTAGGAGAAAATCCTTCGACCTAGGAAGTTGACCCGGTCATAAAACGGCGCTGATATATCCCATGCGGACTCGCGGGCCTCGGTTAACCAGCCCTATCTCGAGCATGCGTTCTTGGCACCGACAAGGCCCCTTTTTCCTCTGTATTTTTCCGCTCTCCAGAGAAAGCAACGCAGCTCTAATTCCCGAAAATAGAGCGACGGTTGTGGCTATCGCCACCCACTCCTCGCCCCACTCTTATTTCAACTTATAACATATTTTCCACCAATCCAAAAGAATGCACCCCCAAATGTGCACTCTCCCAGGGGGCCATTCTCCCACTACCTCGGCATCCCAATTTTCCTACATTCTGGAAGAAGGAAATTATGAAGTCAGTCTCCCAACAGTTTCCATCGTGATCGGACAAAGTCTCCCAACAACTTTCATCGGAATAAGTAGAACATCTGTCTCCTGACAGCAAACGCGAAACTTAAACTTCGAAATTGTTCCTTATAAAAACGGGAACTGTAAGAAATCGTTTAACTGTCTACGTTGAATGTGTACGTGTGAAACTCGCATGTGTGACAATTTGTATCAACCTGTAATTTCAACATTGTCACCGAGCGTGCGCAACCGAGGGGTCCGACCTATCTGCGGAGGCCCGAATACAACCGCTGTAAACCGATTATCGTATCCACGGCGCATCATAAATGTAAGCGAACCTCTATGTATTTTCACGTTGACGGAAATAACTAAATTGGTTAATTTCAATAAATCCCAAATTGTTAATTATTAGTATAGATCAATTCATTTCTTAATCGAGTCACTGCGTCCCTCCCATCTTTGCATGCACCTTTCCCTCTTTTCACCCTCATCCCGAGCTATTGCGCTAGGCGTAGGCTAAAAAGAGGGAACCGCGATAAAATATATGCCCACGTCCCTTCAGGACGTGGCAGTTGACGGAAGATTGAGCTCTGAATTTGATGAAGATTGTCGCAAGACTGGGATTGAGACTCGATAGAAGAACTTGAGTCGATGGTAGTTGACGGGAGACTGGGATTGAGACTCGATAGAAGAACTTGACGTGATAGTGGTTGACGGGAGACTGCTTCGACCTTTTGCACACTGACCCTTCTTGGTTCGCATGCGAATTTTTCGAGTGAGTGGGAGACAATCTTCGGTTTCTCTTCTTAGAAATAATGGCGTTGATGGAAGGGGTCATTTTGCTTTGTTAACGGAACGTTCATGAGGTGTGTATTCGAAATTCGCGCTAAGTCGTTCGCGATAGCGCGGTGACCGTTTGATTCGGACGGCCCGGATGTTTTTATACTCCGCTCTGGTTACCGGGTCGAATCATGCAGACTTCTCTTTGTCCCCATGCGGATGGCTAGCTCAAAGTTTTTGGAGTGATTGCTTGTTTGATTTTTTTGAGCTGCGGCTTTTCTTGGAATATTTGCCTGAGGCCGTGTTTTTGTTGAAAGCCAATGTGATAGGAAAAGTCAATGACTGTGACGGTGCTGCTATCGTGTATATATCGTCATGATTTAATATGCTCGCGGAACGTACGCAAGTTCCGTTTAATGCTGTTATGAGTCTTATTCTTAGATTTATACATTTAATACGCTTCTGCCGGCAAATGGGAATAACCGAGATGAGAAAACCTAGATAAGAGAAGCGCCATTCGCTAAGATGTAATACCGGCCAACTTAAAAAAGGCAGTTTTGAGATAAACGTTACACAGCCGCCATTTTGAAATTAATCGCGTTAAAAAAATTATTGTATACAGTTACTGAAATGCAGGATAAACACCCTTTTTGTAATGTCGATTTATTTTGTAGTTTTTCTGAAAACAAATCCCCAAAAAGTCTATTTTTTCGGCCTCTAGAGTGGCCCAACCCCTTAATGACGTAAAGCTCACGTGATAACATCACGATGGATAACATCACGTTGATCACGCTAGGGGGTCTTGTGACGTATCACGTGTATTTTTTTGTGTAATTGCGCGGACAATGCTATTTAAATATACAGTAGAACCTCGATTATCCGAACCAATTGGGACCGATACTAGTTCGGATAATCGGAACGTGGGTTTTTTGGGACGAAATCATAAACAACACTTTTTTATATAAAAACAGTACATACATATATATTAAAATTTGACATACATATTACCGTTGTAATATATATATATATATATGTTTTTTAAACACCTGAAAAAAGTCGAATGCCTTTTCAAATATTTTTTAAATAAAATCATCCATTTTTAATTGACGAACGGCTGTAAAGCGTTTTTGAGCGGCTAATTTTCGCAGCCGTTCAAGAAGGAGAAGTTGCGTTGGGTTGCTCATTGTTGCTCACGGTGGTGGCAGCGAGCAACAATGTATCTTTCGCGCCAACGTTCGGATAATTGAGCGTTCGGATAAACGAAGTCATCGTTCGGATAATTGAAGGTTCGGATGATCGAGGTTCGGATAATCGAGGTTCTACTGCACTGACAATATACTCAGTTCAGTCGTGCTGTTTATTGAAATCAGAAAAAAATAGAAGGCTAGTTTTTTGAAAGGTGATTATGTAGGTTCCGGGGGTGCTAAATTAAAGTTTGCCTAAAAATTGGGGCGTGGGGGTTTTTTAGGCGATAAAGGGGGATGGGGGTGGATTGATGTCAAACTAAAACCCTAGGAGCTCGGCGCCGTGAGACAAAAAATGTTCATACAGTCAAAACTTTTCCGGCAAAAGATAAAAATATTTTTATTTTCGTTAACGGATTGTAAACATCGAAAAAATCGAGGGTTATTTATATGAACGAAAATATAGAGAATATCAATTCCTAAATTTCGTACACTCAAACGGCACCGGTAAAATTAACTTTTTTGAGTAATCACGAAAATAAAACTTTCAAAGTATTTCGTCATTCTTTATGGGGAGAGGTACTTTTGAAGTTAAGAGATGATTTTATACCCAATCGACGCGTATTTTTGAGAGCTACAACTTTTCATTTGAATGGAGTTCGAAACAAATTTCCCGAACAGTTCCCATAGAAACGAAAACATTCCCATAGAAACGAAAACATAAAGGAGATTATTTTCTACATTTCATACATTTCAACCATACTCGAAAATTCGATTCCTTTTTAGTTATACAATAAACGAATTTTTAAAAATATATCAACAATTTTTTCAGGGGTGAAGATATTATCGGAGAGGGATGACCAAATACTCGATCGACGCGTCTTTTCAAGGGCTACAACATTTCCATTTAAACAGAAATTGTACGAATTTTTCCCAAAGAGTTATTGAATTAGAACTGATCTTCCCAAATTTCAGCCCACGTTTTCACCCCAAAAATGAGCTTCCCTGACTTTCGCGCTGTGGACAAAAATAAAGCCCGGATTTTTCTGAACATTTTATCTCACGGCGCGGACCTCGTAGGGGTCTTGGCATTGGGGTTTGGCATTGATCAACTCTCATCCCCCTTTATCCCCTAAAAAAACTCAACACCGTGATTTTTGGGCAAACTTGAATTTAGCACCCGCGGCACCTACATAATCATTTGTGAAAAGACTGGCCTTCATCTAATTTAGTCCGATTACGGGGTTTTTCGGCGATAGCACGACTGTACTCTTATTTCGTTTTTCACAATATGATACCGCGCTCTCTGACACTTCTGTCGGACATTTCTTATAAAAAAATACACGTGTTGTTGGGGCGGGGGGGGGGGGGGGGTAGCCAAGAACCGCACCACATATCTGCATGGGGGGGGGGGCTCTAAAAATGGCCTAAAAACCTCACGTGATTAAAGGACGACCCCCGTAGTAAGAAATATATTCTTTATGTTATGTAACATCAATAATACATTATTTGATCATCTTTTGTGACAATGCACCTGGAATGCAATGTGTTTCCAAGGATGCTTCAGGTGAGTCTCAATCGATATCAGAGAAGTTACGACTTCCTCTCAGTCGAAACTTTGGGTGGACAGTACAGAAAATTTTCAGCGTCTCAGTATCACCTTTTTCCAGATTTAATATGCTTATAGCGTCTCGTGACTTTCGATCGACCCCCCGCCCACCCCCCTGTGACAAAGTGTGACGATTTGCCTAACCCCCCACCCCCCTCACTGCGTCGGGTGTTTTATGAATGGCCTCTAAATTTCACGAGCTCGAACATAATTTCCAAAAGCTTGATCAATAGCGCGAATCATAAGGCGTTGGTCTTGTCCATCTCATTGACGACCACGATGGTGACGTTCGTAACGATCCATGGTCACACACGATACGACCAAGATAACACGACCACACGATCAAACGACAAGGCAGCTAGACAGGGCCAGACAGAAACAGACGATAATACCAAGATATACGACCAGACAGTTAAACAACCAAGACAGTTAGACACGATTGGACGGAGAGACAGAGACACGAATAAGCAGTCAGACACCGAGTGATGGAGGGCTTTATTTTTTTGCTTAAATTGCTATTGCTGTGTTTCTCCTATCCACGATCCGGGAAACTTAAATTTCCGAATTTTTAATATTTTTTTTTTTTCATTTTCTGGGTGACGGTCTCATTTGCGACCCATGGTTCCTTTCTGACTTTTGTTCCATTTATATAGTAGAATTGTTCACGCCAATAAAAATTTGACCTTGAGTTTTGGGGTCAAGGTCAATTTTGTGGGTCCATATTGGGGGGTGATCTTCGCCGAACGTGACTCGGAGAATCACCTAGCGGATTGGTGACACATAATTATTATACACTATGTACATTTATATTTCAAATACGTAATAAAACCATTGTTTAAATAAAAATAAAAAATATTCTAAGATGAATCAGACTTTTTAATACGGTAAAACAAGCGACATTTTGTGAAGAATTTTTTTATTGCTTGGCGTTGTTTTTTTTACGTTTTCAAATAATCTTCCAAATCAGTTAGTAATACATGACGCGTTTCAATTTCGGATCAATTTTCATGATCATTAAATTCTGTTGGGCGGAAGGTTCAGACCAGTCGACGCTGACTATGGAATGATGGTAGCCACAATCATTAAGATGCAAGAAGGCCCTAGCGTCCTCGGCCATCGTTTTGAAACGTACATACGTAAACGAAAGCCCTTGCGCAGATTGGTGGTTCGATTCTTTGCGAGTCTCGGAGATATTGTAGACCGTGGTGATATTCTCGCCACACTGGGACTGTATACTGTGGCCGCGACGATAGCCGCCGTTTCTCATCCTCGGCAGTACGTACTTGCTGTTCTGGATAAATCCGATAGTCTATCTAGATGATAAATCCGATGCTACATTGGTTCTCGTTCCTACATGATAGGCCAGGTACCGTACCCACCACGTATGTGCGTACGGTATCGGAACCGGTATTAGTATGGTGAGGATAAAGAAACGGTATATTTTACTATTGTACAGTGTACCGCTACCATATCAGTAACACGTACATTTGCGTGAAGCGGTGTACTACCGTACCGGTCCACCGTAGGGGACAATCTCTGTACGCCGTACCAATAGTACGCTCGGTCATCAGGGTGAAGCAATGGACGAATTGCCACAGGCCCTCAAATCGTCCGTGTTTGAGACGTAACAGTTTAGCGTTCGTAGGCAAACGGGGTTGAACTTTTGTGCCCCAATTTGGTCGCACACTGCTCCGGAAATCGAGGATTTTGAGGGGTAATGACAATGGCTACGGATCAGCGGAAAATATGCTACCTGCGATTTTTTCACGAATAAATACCGAGGTATTCCTGCGAAGAGCAAATAAACTTGAGTTTCTTGCATCGGAGCCGTTGGCTGTTTGGCACATCGACGAGCGGGAAAGCAATGCGAGGGAAGATCGTGGCAAATGTCAAAGTACGTAAATTCAGGTTATGAGACAGGCCATATTTTTTATTCTTACGTCAATATAAATTCCAGCGATACGATCGTGCTATCAAAATTCGACGATACACGATAATATCCATATGATCGCGGGTACGGGAAAATTGCATCGATGTTGAAGAATTCGTGAACTTTGCGTGCCGCCTTTGTCGCGTCGAAGCAACACTTAACATCATCGTCAGTAAAAGGAAAAGAAAAGCACTTTTCGTGTCTCACTTTCACCGTAAGCAAAATCACTGATCAATTTTCGTCAACGTTGTTCTTCGGAGACGCCGAGAAACTTCAAGTGTAGAAGAACGATGTAAATCAATCTAACGCGACAAAACACCGCGGTTCGTTTACACGCAACTGCCCGACCGTACGAGAACGGGGGGCGCTGCGTGTCAGGGCCTTTACACACAGCGTATTCGATTCGATGTAGTGTATGTTTTGAAATCGTCGACTGTGGAATACTTTTCGTGGTAAAAAAATCGTTGGGAATTTCGGTCGAATATTATGAGATCTAATGATTGAGTAGACGGATCAAAAAATGACCCGAACAAAATCGATAGCACAAAATCATATTTCATTGGTCAAATGTCATTATATTTTCGATTCGTCGCCGCGTTTTCGCGTAATATCGAACAGGGCGTTTACGCAAGGTCTATTTTCTAATCGCGTAGGAATATTCTGGGCACGTAGGAATACACCGTGTGCACCGACTCTCAGCGCTACGACTCGGGGCTGCGCGAGCGTATATATCTATATCTATGGAAAAAGTATAAAGTGATACATAAAAGGACGTATGTAGTGTATGTTACGATACAACCAAGGGACTGTATTCGATTCAACAAATCAACGACTGTGAAATAATTTTAGTGGCCACAAAATCGTTCGGAAATTCGGGCGAATATCATGAGATCAAAAGATTAAGTAGACGAATCGGAAAATTACCCAAACAAAGTCGATAGAAAAAAATCATATTCCATTGTCCAAATGTCATTTAATTTTCCATTCGTGACCGCGTTTTCGCGTAATATCGAATCAAAGTTAAAACGTCGTCTACTAAATACATCTTACTGTATAAAGAGTCGCGGCGTGTTCGTCAGTCGGTCAGTCGCGTCGAGATCGGTGGCATCGATCAGTAGCGTCGATTTTTGTTTTTATTACTTGGCGTCAAGACGCGGCCGCGTCTCTTGATTTCGAGTCGGAAAATGATATACGACATAGTTCGTGCGTGTATCTCGTCCAGTCTCGCCGCGCGCTCAGGACCATCGAGCGCTTGGTCTCGCGTTTGTTTATCTTTGAGGATCTGTCTCTGTTTCCTTCGTTCGGCGCGCGTTGTTGACGAGTTGCCAAAATCCAGCTCACTCGGGAATTGTACTCGCTCGAAACCATTCGTAATATTCGTACGATTATTGTCGGCCTCGCTACAATTGTGTTTCGAGCGAATATACAGGGTCTCCGGAAATTCAGTCGACATTATTTGGATTTCCGGTCACCCACCATCATGCCTTGTGTTTTGAGCGAATATACGAGGTGTCCGGAGCGTCCATCGATATTATTCGGGTGTCGGTCACCCACCATAATGCCTTGTATTCCGAGCGAATATACGGGGTGTCCAGGAAGTCAGTCGGCATTGTTTGCGTTTCTCGTCGCCCACCGAAATACCTCGTGTCGCGTGCGAATTTACTTGGTGTCCGGCAATTCAGTCGCAATTATTCGACTCTTCGGTCACCTAGGTCATTATTTGGCGAACTGAAGCGGATATATCGGGTGTCCGAGCCGGCGACCGTACGTAATCGAGTTTCGTTGTTTGGGCCTATATACACCGTTCATCCACATGCACACCTACACGATCACCTTCTGAAATGTCGACGCTCTTCCGAGCAAGCTACACGATTACCTACACAAGTGCCTACACTCTTTTGCGTTAGTACACGATTACGTACACAAATGCCTACACTCTTGGGAGTTAGTTACCCACTTACCTATACACTTGCCTACGCCCTTCGGACGAACCCAACTACCAACGTCACCAGGGATAGTGGTGCGGTCGTACGGTTACCGGTCCCACACGCTGGGAACATCGGGCCATCGGTCTTATTCCCCTTGAAACTTGGGGTTGTCTAGATGGTAGCCGGTGCGCCGGTAGACTACCTACGCGTAGATCGAACTTGGGAATTTGTATCGAGCGACCTATCGATTTTACTCCTTACTGGCGGGCCCTCGGGCCCAATCAACGATTACTAAATATATTATTACGAACGTCTTTCATTAATTTAGCGGATATCTCGTTTCATGGCTGATCTGAGGGGGTATGCTTGCCACAAAATAAAAAGTCAACCCCTGGTCGGTGGTACTCCGGTACCTGGCACCCACGTCCACCCGGCAGGTTCTCGGATACCCGGTAGCCTTCGGGAGTGTGCGGACCAGAAAACCCGTTACAATATATATCTATATATATAAGGGTAGCCGTTATTTTGGCTTCGGTAAACAAATTTTAACGTCTAGCAAAAAAACTGATCAAGATATGAAAAAAAAATCAGCGTAAAATTTGGACGCGCTGGGATAAGGAGAACACGTGCCACCGAGCAGTTTAATTTTCAAAAATACATGCATTTTTTTAATGGCCGCACTGAAATATTTATTAGTCTCATAATATTAATTAAAAAATCTAGAATTGGGTACATTGATTATACTTATTGAGAGTTACAAAGTATTTCATTTACTGATTTTTTCCATCCGCGGGCCTCCTTGAACGGATACAACCGGCCCCTCGTCGAAGGGGGTCGGAGCGGTGTATCGGCGACCGGGGTGTATATCGCCTGGTGGCCAAATTACCCTGTGGGCCCACCGTTCCTCCCGGGACGCCGCTCCATTTCGATGCGAGGAGAGGTGCGGGCATGCGGGGTGTCGCGGGGAAGCGCGACCGTGGTCGCGGATTCTGCCGAAACCACGAGGCCCGGGCGAGTGAGACAGACTCGCTCACGTGCTCACATGAGTAAGGAGTGGGGCGTTGCGCGCGAGTGAGGGTCATAAGCGATTCGGTAGCACCGCGGGAGCGTCGCACGAGAAATTAATCTCGATTTTGGAGTCCCCACGGTGAGTCGCGACCGGAAAAATTCAGCATACGCACGACACGTGACCGACGCCCGAGGATCCTGCGAGAGGGCTACTCCTGACTGCGACAGAGAGATTACGATTTCCGGGGCGCCAAGATTTGCATGCAAATTCGTATGGTATTTTTTATTATAAGACTTTTTTCAAGAGTGATAAAAATCGAAAATCGACTCTCAAGGGGACCAAACGAGGTGTTGAAGTTCGAATAATTTATATTGAATTGTTCGGGAATTGCGTCAGGTTTGCGTTTGTGAGTGCATGTGTGTACCAGCAATATTTAAAAAATGTGTGTGTGTGTGTGTGTGTGTGTGTGTGTGTGTGTGTGCGCGTGTGTGTGTGTGTGTCTGTATGTGTGCGTGCGTGCGTGTGTGTTTGCGTGCGTGTGTGTGTGTGCCTCGTCCATATTAGGTGTGAAGTCGAAATCGGTCAGATCATCGTCCGATGCTTCTTCCAAATTCCTCGTCGATCGTGATGGTACGAGATCGTTTTGGTGGTATCACTTTTTCGAGATTCTCGCTTTCTACAGTTGGAGGATCAAATTCTTTCAAGAAGAGTCCTTCTGGTCTTATACCGTTAACTATGTCCGGGTATACTTTCTTAGCGTCGAGAAGAAATTGCATGATTTGGGAGCCGAGGTTGTCTTTGTATGCTTTTTCAAGGCATTGTTTTCTGTACTGGTAGAGTGCCATATATTGATGGAGTAGCTTCGGTGTTCTGCGTCATATTAGACTCTTTTTCAACAACTAGTTTTGATTCTCTAAATCATTTATCGTGTTGATCGAATTATTATTGTCTATATATTCTCCTTTGCTGTGGTCTGTTTGCAGATAAACAGTGTCCTTGCCGAAGATTTTCTCAACACCGCAGTATTGTTTGGCGCTGTCTAAACAGATACGGCTGGTGTTATGATTAACATATCGCTTTATGTACGGCCACAATGCTTCTTTACTTTTTGGCGTTCACTTGGAAGAATAAACCGGTATAATCTTCTTTGCAATATTAGCCCAGTGCGGTTACCGACGTTTGTTCGGTCAATCGGCCGCGATGGTATTTTCTTTTAGTTAAAAAGGTTTCATCAATTTGGGCAGTCTTGTCCACACCTCCAAGAAGACAGTCAGCGTGCGATACAATTACCTCGGCGACTTCTCTGCAGTAGCTGTAATAGTCAACTACTGTCGATAAACTTACTTCGTCACTGTTGTTATGTCGACGCCGCTCGAGCAAATGTTTGTGACAATCGGTTACTTTGATTTTTATTACAAAAGAAATAATAATGGCGAGAACATCGCAAATTTTAATATGGCAGTGTATACCATCAAAAAATGTGCCCGTCGCAGGATTTTCGCGGTGGCGGCATTGTTTCGAGCCTTTCTTTTTTTATCCTTTTGAGCTACAACGCCATACCCATCCTAGTTTTTTTCACTGTTTGATTCAACACTCATTGGTAAATTGCAGCACACGGGTGGAACCAAGATTCGAGTGCCATAAGTCCGATTTGTTCCGTGAAATCAATTGCTTTTTCATTCGTTTCGACAAGGTTGTGAAAGGAGTAGAAAATCGAAAAGTTTTTCAATTTTGGATGGAGCATTGGATGTTCGGATTCCATTATCGTGACAAATATGCTACCAAAGATGAGTTTTTAACAACCAACCGAAGATGACCGAACGCATTTAACAACGAACTGTCGATAAGTTTATATCGAAGCGTGCGATTTCTGCAATGTTTTGATGATATTCTATCCGTTTATGCTCGATTGTTTGAAATATATTTTCGCAGAGAATAAATATGCGCGTTTAAACGAGAGCAGGGGTACAAGTGGGAGCAAATATGTTGATAACTGTTTGTGTATGAAAGAAATGTAATATTTACAACAGACTCAATGTGAAGAATAGCTCAATTCATTGGTGCGGGTATGTGTGCGTGAGAAAATCCAACCACATTTGGTAGATATAGTACGGTGAGAGAAAAATATTGGAGATTCTATGATAATGCCATAAAAATGCGTTTAATCGGCGACGGGCGAGTTGTTGGGCAGCTAATCAAGGGGCTTCTTTAAATGGTTTGCGAATTCAAAACTGTCCGTGCGTGTGCGTATGAGTGTCGTGTCCGTGTGCATGTGTGCGTGTGCGTGTGTGTGTGGGTGCGTGCGTTGGGGACGGCCTGTGTGTGTGCGTATGTTGGAGGGCGGTGTGTGTATGTGTGTTATTCAAAATTTTGTGTAGGACCTTTTCGGCAGGCAATTTAATTTTCTACAAAAAGTGTCTCTTATCATTTTTCCGACAACTGCAATTTACCGAGATATTTTAAAAAATAAAAAAAGTCAATATATATCGATATCTCGAAAACCAAGGGAGATATCAAAAAATTTCACTCTGCACTTTCGATTTCTTTCATCAAAATGCATATGAATAAGTTGTTAGATCATGGCGCCCCGGAAATCGTAATATTGCCGCTGCGACGACTCCGGCGGCGAGCCCGAACTCGTACTGACATGCTCTCCATAAAGGTAGGAGCTCCGACTATATTTTGATTCTGTTTGGTGCGCCACGGGGGAAGTTGCGGTCCCGGGGGAATCGAGGGACTCTCGGGCTTCCGGGCAGCGATGGGATCGCTTCCGGCGCCTGCGTTACGATCCCCGGGGACCGAGTGTTAGAGTAATTCCTTTCCCAGTCGGAGCTCGTATCTATTAACAAAACGTGCCGTCCTTTTTGGCTACATTATCGCGAAAAATTAGAGTCCCTTCAGGCAAAAATTGGGCGAGTTTTTAACCGCGATCCACGACGAAATTCGAAGCCATTACCGGTTAGAGATGAGCCATTACTATTATTCTCATGTCGCCGAAATATTTCTTTGTTCCGCGTTGCGCGCTCAGGGTCGACGCGCAACCGTGGTCTCTCGCGAATGTTTACGTTCTCGAGTTTTATTGTCATCTACGGTTCGTCAAGCATTAGCGAGATTCTTTCGAAATAGAAGCCGCTCGCCGTACGTACTTGCCACAAAATTATTCCTTCGAATAAATGTGGCCTAATGACGCGGAAACTCGTGGTGAGCGTGAGACGATATACCGGGTGTGGCGAAAGTCTACGAGTACCTTGGGAGTCACGCAATAGTTGCAATATTTCGTTACACCAATTGGGTTACTTAAACGACGATCGACATCCGTCGAGTTACCTGCAATATTTCGTTACACTAATTAGGTTACCTAAGTGACTATGAATATCGCGAATTACCTGCGGTATTCATTCCCGGAATTTAGGTTACCGACCCGATTACCATCGGGTCGGTAACCTAAATTCGGGTTACCTCTGGTATTTTCTCTCCTGCAATATTTCGTTGCACTAATTAGGTTACCTAAGCGCCTATGAACATCGCGAATTACCTGCGGTATTTATTCCCGGAATTGAGGTTACCTACCCGATTATCGTCATAATTCAGGTTACCTTTGGTATTTTCTATCAAGTTAGGCTACCTACTGGAGTATCGTAACATCTCGAATTACCTGCGGTATTTATTCCCGTTATTGAGGTTACCTACCCGATTATCGTCATAATTCGGGTTACCTTTGGTATCTTTTATCAAGTCAGGCTACCTACTTGAGTATCGTGACATCTCGAGTTACCTGCGGTATTTATTCCCGGTATTTAGGTTACCTACCCGTTTATCGTCATAATTCGGGTTACCTCTGGTATTTTCTCTCGGGTTAGGCTACCTACTTGAGTATCGTGACATCTCGAGTTACCGGCGGTATTAATTCCCGGTATTTAGGTTACCTACCCGATTATCGTCATAATTCGGATTACCTCTGGTATTTTGTCTCGGGTTAGGCTACCAACTGGAGTATCGTGACATCTCGAATTACCGGCGGTATTTATTCCCGTTATTGAGGTTACCTACTCGACCATCGACCCCTATCAAGTACCTGCGGTATTTGGTTGCGTTAATGAGGTAACCTATTTCCGAATCGGCATTCATCGAGATACTTACGGTATTCGAGCAACGTATCGAGGTTACCTAGGCGGCACACGACCCCATCGAGTCACCGGCGGTATTTAGTTGGTTTGCCTAGGTTACCCAAGTGAGTACCTGGAAGTTTGGAGTGCCCGCGGTATTTGCTGGCACTGGCTAGGTGGCCCACTCGTTACTCGATGTCTTTTATATTACTTACGGTACTCAGAGGAACTATTTGGGAATTCCGCGTTCAGCTGAGGTATTTACTGGATGTTTAGGCTGTCTACCCAATGACCAACGGCAGCTGAGGTATTTACGGGATGTTTAAGCTGCCTACCCAGTGACTAACGTCAGCTGAGGTATTTATCGGAATGAGTACATTACCTACCCACTGACTAAGGTCTGCTGACGTATTTATCGGGATAAATACGTTGCTCACCCAGTTCCTAAGGTCAGCTGAGGTATTTCCGGGATGTTTAGATTGCCTACCCAGCGACTAACGTCAGCTGAGGTATTCCCGGGATGGTCGAGTTGCCTACCCAGCCCTGCGGGGACACCGGCGAGTATAATCGTACGAGTCGGCGGGTGTCGCTAGGGCACCGGCCCAAACTCCATCCGGATGGGAGTTACCTGCGGTACCCGCCCGGCGGTTTGGCTACCCCCCCCCCCCCCCCGTTCGCCGACCGCGAAACGGTTCAGTCTGAATCACCAGTCGTCACCCCCCCCCCCCCCCCCCCACGGTTCGTACCGGTCTGTCAGCGGAAACGCGGATTGTAAGAGGCTGGATGGCCCTACTCATGAATAAAATCTGATCCACTACAATATCAACCGCACGCCTTATTTATTTCGCGAAACTCCGATCCGTCGTTCCTTAAGGGAACCTCCTTGGCACTCGGCTTCCAACCCTGCCCCTCTACCATCTTCGCCGACGAGCCGAGCTAGTCGGACCGCCTCGGCCGTGCCCGTCCAACCTACCTACCATCAAAGGCTCGTGCGGGGTGGACAAAATTTGAGTCGGCCTATGGCCGGCGGTATTTCGATACCTGGCGCCTACGTCCACCCGGCGGGTCAGTGGACACCCAGAGGGGGTTGGACGGAGCCCGGGCCGAGAAGTGTACGGACCAGGAAAACCGTGACAAAATGGCGCCGAACGTGGGGCGCGAGTGCCAAGGTTTAGGTGGGGAGACGGGCAACAAAATTAGTTTAAGTATTAATAGATTAGCGGTGCTGGGTTTGCTTTTCATGATCGTCGAGACCCTGACGCGCGTGATCATTTTAAGGATGGTTGTTGTTGTAGAGCGGGATTGCAAAGAGAGAGGATTAGAGCATACGAATAGACGTCGTAGTCGTCCGGATTTAGTACCTCTCAATTTCGTGTAACTCGTAATCCCTATTGTCCATCTACGTGGGCCGAGAACGTGTTTTTGCTCCGCTTACCTTAGGAATACGTCCCAGTATAATGCGAGTTAAGCTGTTGTTTTCTTTTTTTTGTGTGTCCAACCCGACGGAGGCAGTACAGTATACCTTTGGTTCCTATCTGTACCGGAGTTTTTCTTTGGGCGCTTGAGTTGTCATGTCCATACCGAGTCCTTTTTGTTTGTAACCCCTGATACGGGTAGCGGCCCGTAGCGCGACGTTAATCTTTTTCAATCCATTGTTCTCAAAGTGAATACCGAAACTAGCCGAGAACAAAGACTCGAGTAACCACGGATTAACTAATGGAGTGCGTTTGGCCGCGTTTTCGCCCTGTGAAGGAAAAACCCCGGCCGGTTTGTTTACCTCGGCCGGGCATTAGCGGAACGTTAATCCTTCGGCCTGTCGTGATATATTGTCAACAACAGTTAGGCGAAACCACCGCGGACTAATCCGCCTGGCCAAAGACAGGGTAGCGAATTGGAGTTTCATTTAATTCCGTTGTTTTCCTTTGTTTTTTTTTGTTCCTCGCTTCGTGGTTTCCATCCCCTTTCATAGGGTGGTTAGGATGAATGAAAACGTCCTTCCCGACAGCCGAGTCGCGGGGGAACACACCCCACCCATGCGACCGTCCTAAGGGGTTATAAGGCCGATCCCCAGGGCGGAAGCTCAGTTATCGCTCATCACCCGTTCAGTACCCTAGTCCCTCCCCGTGTCTGGGTGGAGAACCGTGCCGCCGGGTGAATCCAAGTAGCAATTCAAGATTTACTGCCTCTCCTCTCACGGGTAGTCAACCCCAATACCTTTCACTCAATTGAGTGCCTAATTACGCACCACGCTTGGGTTGCGTCCTCGCAGCTCAGACCTGTAACTCCCCGCGTGTGAAATGCCTCGTGACCGTTTAGTTCCATGGGGAACGAGGAAGATGAGGGCGGGATCCGGGAGGAAATGGAGTTGGGAAACGAGCCTTCCGCGGGACCCACGCCGTCCGGAAACCCGGATTCAGCGCGCCTTGGGGGCCCATACCACCGACGATCTCGGGCTCCCTACGGAACGTGGGTGTGTGGGATTCCGGAGTGGACCCCACGGACCCTCGTGTGTGGGAGTCTCCGTTAACGGGGGCTCCGGAACAGACCCACGGTCCAGGCCAATGGGCAGCTACCGCGACAGCGGGAAGCCCGGTTGGCAGCAAAGGACCGAGTCGGCGCGCTGGGAGACAGGTGAGTACTCCGTTATGCCCCCTATAGGCTGGACCAATGGGTTGGGACATTCGTCCTTGCAACCCCGGAGCAAACCGTCTCGTACCGCGTACCTTCGGCCCCGGACCACTGTGGTTCGTTGGGCCGGTGCGCCCGTGGAACTGATCAGTACCACCGACCACCCGGGACGGGATTCACCTACTCGGGCCGGCCCGTCGCAGGTGAGGTCGGAGTCAGCTCCCTTTCGCCCCACCGGTTCCGAGGGGTATTACCTACCGCCAGCACCTGGCATGTTCGCCTCGCAACCCACGTATGCCTCGGGCGCCGCCCCGACTAGTCACAACTATCCAGAGTGCCCTAACACCTCGGCCTCGACAGTCCTCCACATAATGCGCAAATGGAATATTTCCTTTGCAGGAAGACAAAGCGAAGATATGGACACCTTCCTAACACGAATATCCGAGGGTTGGGCCTTGATCGCGGTGACCGATACGGACCCGATCCGTTGTATCCCTTTATTCCTAACGGGAGTGGCGTTGCAGTAGTTCCGTAATGATCGGGACCGTGGGACTTCCTGGCAACATTTCGAGTCGGCGTGTCGCCTACGTTTCGGCGACCCCGACTATCAGTACACCCTCCGCCTCACTCCCTCTTGGAGTGAGGCCGATCAGATCCAGTACGCGCATCGTAACTTGCAACGCAACCTCCAGATTTCGATCCATAGGGATGATCTGTTCGATTTCGACTCATTCGAACACATCGCCGTCCGGCTAGAGAAAAGCTACGTCTCTGCGCGATCCTACCGGGCACCTCCAACCCCTGACCGGTGCTTGTGCCCGGAACTAGCGTATCGCGGGGCTCGGGCCCCTTCCAACCCGGCCCCCCGGAACGTGTACGCCGCGTTTGAGGCCGGAACGGAGGATTCGGATTTACCCGGTAAGGCTCTCGGCCCGGCGCGAGAGATCCCGGATTCCATCACCAGCCTGGAGGGGCTGAAAGCCGTACAGGCCAAGCCCAGGCCTCCTCGCCGAGCCCGACCGCGTCGAATGCCGCCGACCGAGAAAACGTCCATTCCGCCTCCTGAACCGTTAAAGGAGCCGCTAAATTTCCTAAACCCCTTCCGGGACCCCGAGCCGTCCAGAAAGCCGGAGGCCAAGCGGAGTTTCCCGCGGAACAACCTGGGAGAGGCGCGCCAGCCTAACACCTGCTGGAACTGCAACAAGCAGGGCCACCGCTTCAGCGGCTGCGCGGAGCCTCGGCGCTTATTCTGTTTCCGCTGCGGACGGACGGGGTTAAAGGTCACCGAATGCTCTTGCTGGGGAACCCATTAGGAGCGGGACCCCCGAGTCACGCTAGCTTACCTCTCTCGGATTCGAACTCGCGTTCCCGCCCGGTCGACCCCGCAGACGGGCTATTGTGGTGCGGAAACCTCCAAACCGAGGAGAGTGCTACGGCCTTCTTCATCACCTTTACGGTCTGAAGTTGGCCGATACGCGCGTTGGTTGACTCCGGGTCAAGCTGCACTATCCTCGGCCCAGCAGCCATCCGCTGGGTAGACGAACTGAAGATCCCGCGGGAATCGTGCCACCCTCGTGGAGTCGAAATGGCGGGAGGTCAGAGGGCTGTCGCCCACGAAGCTGTCCAAGTCCGCATTGACCTAGAGGGTCACGCGTTTCAGTTGACCGCCTACCTCTTGCCCATCTTGGTATTACGCTGCATATTACGGTTGGATTTCCTGCGAGCGGCGCATTGGGTGCTCGATTTTGCGGCGGCCCGATGGTTTAGTAAACTATGCCCGGATGCGGTCTATACGTTCGAGGTGGAGTCTGGAATGGGGCCAGTTAATTACCTATGCTGTGGTTTGCGCGATTTAATCACGGATCAGTCCCTAACGATCCGGAGGTTGGTGGGCGAGGAAATACTTCCAGCCCCCGAACAGCCGGGCTGAACCAATTAAGCGGTTCATAGTATGGACGTGGGCGGGCATCCCGCGATCAAGCAGCGCTATTACGCCGTATCTCCAGCAATCGAGAAAGCCATCCACGCGGCCCTCCAACAAATGCTAGCGGGCCGAATCATCTAGCCCTCCAGAAGCGATTGGTCTTATCCGATTGTCATGGTGAAGAAGCCGAATGGCAAGCTCCGTTTCTGCCTTGATTTGCGGAAAGTCGATAGTATTACTAAAAAGGATGCCTACCCCATACCTCTGATGAATGGCATCTTGGACCGTCTACGGCAGGGTAACTACCTCTTCACCCTAGACCTCAGTCAGGCTTATTCTCAAGTACCTCTGGACGAAAGCAACCGGGGAATAACCGCTTTTACCGTGCCTGGTATGGGATTATTTCAATTCCGCCGCATGTCCTATTGGTTACCTATTGGTGAATCGCCATACGTCGAGTTACTTACGGTATTTGAGCAACGTATCGAGGTTACCTAAGCGGCACTCGACCCCATCGAGTTACCGGCGGGATTTAGTTGGTTTGCCTTGGTTACCCAAGGGAGTACCTGGAAGTTTGGAGTGCCCACGGTATTTGCTGGCACTGGCTGGGTGGTCCACTTGTGACTCGACGTCTTTTAAATTACTTATGGTACTCAGGGGAACTATGTAGGAATCCCGCGTTCAGCTGAGGTATTTACCGGATGTTTAGGCTGTCCACCCAGTGACCAACGTCAGCTGAGGTATTTACGGGATGTTTGGAAACGTACTCATCCCGATAAATACCTCAGCTGACGTTAATCACTGGGTAGGCAGCCCAAACATCCCGTAAATACCTCAGCTGACGTTGGTCACTGGGTGGACAGCCTGAACATCCGGTAAATACCTCAGCTGAACGCGGGCTTCCCACATAGTTCCCCTGAGTACCATAAGTAATTTAAAAGACGTCGAGTAACAAGTGGGCCACCCAGCCAGTGCCAGCAAATACCGTGGGCACTCCAAACTTCCAGGTACTCCCTTGGGTAACCTAGGCAAACCAACTAAATACCGCCGGTAACTCGATGGGGTCGAGTGCCGCTTAGGTAACCTCGATACGTTGCTCAAATACCGTAAATAACTCGACGTATGGCGATTCGCCAATAGGTAACCTCATTAACGCAACCATATACCGCAGGTACTTGATAGGGGTCGAGGGTCCAGTAGGTAACCTCAATAACGGGAATAAATACCGCAGGTAATTCGACATGTTACGATACTCCAGTAGGTAGCCTAACCCGAGAGAAAATACCTGAGGTAACCCGAATTATGACGATAATCGGGTAGGTAACCTACGTGGGTCATTTGACAAGTACCTAGCCTCACCGCTAGATGGTGCCACTATTGCAAGAGAAATACACTGTAGTGTAGTATCGTCTTGTAGACGGCTACTGATAAAATTTCAGCCGGATCGGACTTGTAGTTCTCTTTGAGAGCGTGTGAAAGCGAGTGTGTCCGGTGATTTTTGAAACAATGGAGAAAGAACAATATCGGTCGGTGATTCGATTCTTGTTTTTGGAAGGGAAATCGCGCAGTGAAATTAAAGAACGCTTGGATGCAGTGTATGGGGATGCTTCTCCTTCGATGGCGACCGTTAAATTTTGGTATAACGAGTTTCAACGTGGTCGTACGTCGGTTTTTGATGATCCACGCCCAGGTGCTCCAAAAACAGCCACTACGGAGGAGAACGTGACAAAAATACACGATATCGTTTTGTCAGACCGCCAATTAAAGGTGCACGAGATAGCTGCGATAGTAGGCATCTCAGAAGAACGCGTGTGGCATATCCTACATGAGACTTTGGGCACGAGGAAGCCGTCGGCAAGGTGGGTGCCGCGTTTGCTGACTGCAGACAACAAGCGCATTCGTATGACCACTTCAGAGCAGTGTTTGGAACTGTTTAATCGCAGTCCAAAAGAGTTTTTGCGTCGTTACGTGACCGTCGACGAAACATGGATTCACTGGTATACTCCAGAGACCAAGGAGCAGTCAAAACAGTGGACCTTACCCGGTGAACCTGCTCCAAAGGAGGCGAAGACGGTCCCGTCGGCTGGAAAGGTGATGGCTACTGTTTTCTGGGATTTTCAAGGTGTGATTTTTATTGACTACCTGGAGAAGGGCAAGACGGTCACGGGACAGTACTACGCCGAACTATTGAGCCGATTTAACGCCGTGTTAAAAGAAAAACGGCCCCATTTGTCGAGAAAGAAAGTGCTTTTCCACCATGATAATGCACCGGCTCACACCTCCGCGCTCGCCACGGCTAAATTGGTCGAATTACGCTATGAACTGCTGCCCCATCCACCGTATTCTCCAGATTTGGCTGCGTGCGACTTTTTTTTGTTTCCGAATATAAAAAATTCACTCGCCGGGAAGAAATTCCACTCCAATAACGAAATAATCGCCGCCACGGAGGCCTATTTTGCAGACCAAGAGATAACATTTTTTTCAACGGGGTTAAAAAAATTGGAACACCGCTGGGCCAAGTGTATACAACTAAAAGGAGACTACATTGAAAAATAAATTTTATTTTTAGCAAAATTTTGGTGTTTTCATTTATAGGCTAGGTACTTATCAAATGACCCACGTAAATGCCGGGAATAAATACCATCGGTAACTCGAGATGTCACGATACTCAGGTAGGTAGCCTGACTTGATAGAAGATAACAAAGGTAACCATAATTATGACGATAATCGGGTAGGTAACCTCAATAACGGGAATAAATACCACAGGTAATGCGAGATGTTACGATACTGCAGTAGGTAGCCTAACCTGAGAGAAAATACCAGAGGTAACCCGAATTATGACGATAATCGGGTCGGTAACCTAAATTCGGAGAATGAGTACCGCAGGTAATTCGCGATGTTAATGGTCGATTCGGTAACCTAATTAGTGCAACGGAATATTGCAGGTAACTCGAGCTATTGCGCGACCCGCAAGGTACTCGTAGACTTTCGCCACACCTGGTATATCGTCTCACGCTCATCACGAGTTTTCGCGTTATTAGGCCACATTTATTCGAAGGGATAATTGTGTGGCAAGTACGTACGTCGAGCGGCTTCTATTCCGAAAGAATCTCGCTAACGCTCGACGAACCGTAGATGACAACAAAACTCGAGAACGTAAACATTCGCGAGAGACCACGGTCGCGCGTCGACTCTGAGCGCGCAACGCGGAACAAAGAAATATTTCGGCGACAAGAGACTAATAATAATGGCTCATCTCTAACAGGTAATGGCTTCGAATTTCGTCGTGAACCGCGGTTCGAAACTCGCCGAATTTTTGCCTGAAGGGACTTCAATTTTTCGCGATAATGTAGCCCAAAGGACAGATCGAATTGTTAATAGATCCGAGCTCCGACTCGGAAAGGAATTACTCTAACACTCAGTCCCCGGGGATATGGACGCGGGGGCCGGAAGCGATCCCATCGCTGCCTGGAAGCTCGAGACTCCCTCGATTCCCCCGGGGCCGCAACTTCCCTCGTGGGATAAAGATAAATGGCCTCGTGGTGCACCAAACAGAACCAAAATATGGTCGGAGATCCTACCTTTATGGAGAGAATGTCAGTACGAGTTCGGGCTCACTGCCGGAGTCGTCGCAACCAGGAGTAGCCCTCTCGTAGGATTCTCGGGCGTCGGTCACGTATTGTGCGTATGCTGAATTTGTTCGGCCGTGGTCAGTCACGAGTTCCAAGGTGTCGCTGCTGGCTGACCGTCGGTCCATCGCACGAGGGTGGGTGTTTCCACGCCTTATCTGTTTCCACGACCGGGAAACGCCGCACATGGACGTTTCCCGGTCCGTGTGCAGAGAGTTATTTTACGGGGAACCCGGTGGAGAAAAAAAAAAAACAAAAAAAACGATCTGGGTAGGAAAGACGAACAGTTAGACAAGCAACATACTACAAGCAGGGTAGGACACAAAGAGACATGCAGTGCATGTGAAACCGATACCAGGGGATCACTTGGCCGTAAGCGAGACCCGTAGGAAAGTATCTAGGCCGGTAGGCAGGTAAATTCCCAGATAGATCAATCGCAGCAAGCGTAGGTAATTTCCGAGATATGCCAACAGCAGCAAGCGAAACGAAATGGTACGTATCTAGGTAGGTATGCCGGTGATTTCCTGTGGTGAAGTACGCGGACCAGCCTACGCGTCCGCGTCACGACGGCGAGCGGTCCCCTAACGGGGTTATGCTACATAAGGCTTCAAATCCTGGACATGGATTTTACCCGTCCATGGACCGTTTGGATCCATTAGTTCGACCACCAAGGCCGACATTTTACGGCGGATTACGAACGGACCATGGTACCTCGGGGCCAACTTGGCCGCGATGTTCTGCGCTCCCGAGGACAAGATCCGGAGCCGCTTCAAGACCAGGTCCCCCACCGCGAAGTCCCGCTCGCGGCGCCTCCGGTTGTAGTATTTAGCCTGTGACTGGTAGGCTGCTTCCAGCGAATGCTTCACCAAGTGCCGCATTCCCTCCAGCCTCTTCATGCGCTCTTTCCAGGCTTGCGCCGTGTTAGGGCACCTCAGGCTCCGCTGAACCCGGCGCGCCGGCCGAAGCCGCGGGTTCCCGACCCAAAGGTAAGCCGGACTCGTTTGTCGGGAGCTGTAGTAGGCGGTGTTATACGCAAAACGTAGCGCGGGGAGGTGAACGTCCCACTCGCGTCGCTCACCCTCCAGGTATGCCGTAATCAACCCCGTAGGCTACGTCCCGAAACATATTTGGCCAGTAGTAACGTACTCCAAGCCGGCGGAAGCTTTTATCGACCCCCGAATGCCCGGATTGTGGGGCATCGTGGGACTCGCGTAGCGCGCGAGGCCTTAGTTCGCGAGGCAATACCGCCTTCCAGGGATCCAAGTCCCGCAGTTCCCATTCAAGGAATCCCGATGCCCGGTGGTAGTATAATTGGGCGCTCGCGACCCGCCAGTCAGGGTGCTGATCGGGGTTACTCGACCCCTCCCGAAACCTTTGTTTGTACCAGGGGTCCGTGACCTGGACGCCCTAGGTCAACAAGGTACATAGCTCCTCCGGTATCCTCGAGAGAGCGTCTAGAACGTGATGTAAGGCCCCCAATACGATGCAGGACTTCGTAATCCTACTCCTGCATCTCCAAGGCCCAACGACCGAAACGACCGGTCGGGTTCTTTAAATTGTGGAGCCAGCGCATGCTGGAACAATCCGTTATGACCGTGAAGCGGTAACCCTCTAGGTAGCAGCGAAATTTTCGGATGGCCCAAATCACGGACAGGTTGTAGTGAAGTTCTCTTCGGCCGGGCTTAGGGAGCGACTCGCGTAGGCAATGACGTGTTCCACTTCGTCCACCGTCTGCGTTAAGACGGCCCCGAGACCAACGCTACTGGCGTCGGTTTGTAACACAAAGGAAAGCTCGAAGTTCGGACAAGTAAGGGTAGGTGGCGAGGAAAGGCTCAGGCGGATGGCCTCGAAGGCCGCCCTTCGGGGCTGGCCCCACGCCCAAGGGGGGTTCTTCTTTAACAGTCTCGGGAGCGCGGTAGCCTGCGTAGCAAAGTCGGGGACAAATCGCCGGTACCACGAGGCCATCCCAAGGAAGCGACGCAATTGTTTGATGTTCCGCGGTGCGGGGCAATTCAATACCGGTGCGACGTTTTCCGGGTCGACCTGCAGCCCATAGTGGTTCACCACGAACCCCAAGTAACGCACCTCGGCACAGCAAAACTCGATTTTCGCCGGGTTAATGGTCAGCCCGGCCCCTCGGATTTTCCGTAAGACCTTGCGTAGGCAGGTAACGTAGTCGGCGAAGGTAGCGGTCACGATTATATTATCGTCGAGGTATACGTATACGTAGGGCTGCATCTCTGGTCCTAATAGTCGATTGAGTAGGCGTTGGAAGGTCGCCGGGGCATTAGTAAGGCCAAAAGACATGCGGCGGAATTGAAATAATCCTATACCAGGCACGGTAAAAGCGGTTATTCCCCGGCTGCTTTCGTCCAGAGGTACTTGAGAATAAGCCTGACTGAGGTCTAGGGTGGAGAGGTAGTTATCCTGCCGTAGACGGTCCAATATGCCATTCATCAGATGTATGGGGTAGGCATCCTTTTTAGTAATACTATCGACTTTCCGCAAATCAAGGCAGAAACGGAGCTTGCCATTCGGCTTCTTCACCATGACATTCGGATAAGACCAATCGCTTCTGGAGGGCTAGATGATTCGGCCCGCTAGCATTTGTTGGACGTCCGCGTGGATGGCTTTCTCGATTGCTGGAGATACGGCGTAATAGCGCTGCTTGATCGCGGGATGCCCACGCACGTCCATACTATGAACCGCTTAATTGGTACAGCCCGGCTGTTCGGGGGCTGGAAGTATTTCCTCGCCCACCAACCTCCGTATCGTTAGGGACTGATCCGTGATTAAATCGCGCAAACCACAGCATAGGTAATTAACTGGCCCCATTCCAGACTCCACCTCGAACGTATAGACCGCATCTGGGCATAGTTTACTAACCCATCGGGCCGCCGCAAAATCGAGCACCCAATGCGCCGCTCGCAGGAAATCCAACCGTAATATGCAGGGTAATACCAAGATGGGCAAGAGGTAAGCGGTTAACTGAAACGCGTGACCCTCTAGGTCAATGCGGACGTGGACAGCTTCGTGGGCGACAGCCCTCTGACCTCTCGCCATTTCGACTCCACGAGGGCGGCACGATTCCCGCGGGATCTTCAGTTCGTCTACCCAGCAGATGGCCGCTGGGCCGAGAAAAGTGCGGCTTGACCCGGAGTCAACGAACGCGCGTATCGGCCAACTTCAGACCGTGAAGGTGATGAAGAAGGCCGTAGCACTCTCCTCGGTTTGGAGGTTTCCGCACCACAATAGCCCGTCTGAGGGGTCGACCGGACGGGAACGCGAGTTCGAATCCGAGAGAGGCAGTAGGTAAGCTAGCGGGACTCGGGGGTCCCGCTCCTAATGAGTTCCCGAGCAAGAGCATTCGTTGACCTTTAACCCCGTCCGTCTGCAGCGGAAACAGAATAAGCGCCGAGGCTCCGCGCAGTCGCACAGTAGGAGAAAAGCCCAAAAACCTGGCCAAAACCTCAAATGACCTTTGACGGGAATGAAAATTGGCTTACAGGGGTTTTCAAGGTCGCTGATTACGAATCTGAAAGCCAAATTATCTTAAACAAAATGGCCGATCCAATATGGCTGACATGAATGTTAAAAAGTTGCCAGATGTCGACAAAAATTGGTATGTACGGGTTCTCAAGGTCGCTGATTACGAATCCGCAAGCCAAATTATCGTAAAAAAAATGGCCCATCCAATATGGCCGACATGAACGTTAAAAAGTTACCAGATGTTGACAAAAATTGGTATATACGGGTTTCCAAGGTCGCTGATTACCAATCCGATATCTATTGTTTATAACTTGCAACAAAGAGCTTACAGCAAATTGTTATAAACAAAATGGCCGAGTATCCTGCTAAATAGATAAATTAATATATTTAAAAAAATCATCATAATAAAATAAACGTGAACAGTGTATTCTACGCAATTATTATTTTTATTTCCAAAATACATAGGGAACGTTTCAAAAATAGAAAATTTTATTCTTAATCAAAATCGTAATCGGAGTCGGAGTCGGAGTCAGAATCATTATCCGAGTTTGTATCTATTACAACTCCCGGCACGGCTTCAATCTCGGCGCAAAATTCGTCTGCTGCAGCAGTCACTTTAGGAACGATCAACATCGCTACAGCTTCCGGCGACAAACTCTTCAGCTTCTTCTGTGGTAGTCTTCTGACACTTGAAATGTACGGATCAGAAGTAACTAAGAGCCGATGAAAAACATCTTCCATAGTTTTAACCCTGGAACTTTTTCGCGCAAAATCTTCTCGATATCGTTTGATGTCTTTGTTTCGAGCTTCCTGAGCATCTTCGGATAATTGGCCGATTGGTAATAGAGCATGAGTTATTATCACTGGACCATGAATTAATAGTTTGTGCACCGAAGTAGGCATGGAGTACCAAGGGTATAATGCAACGGTCTTTCTTGCCGTTTCAATAGCATACTGTTCAAATCTTTCACAGTTTATCTCGTGGCCACACGATATAACTTGTAGGATTACGTACAAGCGTTTAATAACTTCTTCGTTGACCCCCGTTATCGCAGCGGAAACCGTCGAATTTTCAAAGAATCGCCGAGCTGTGTTGCCATCATTGCTGCTGCCGTATCCAGGCTTTGGGCGATCGATATTTAGACCCAATTGCTTCTTGAATCCTTCTTGAATGGCCCTCTTGCGTTCCTGGGTAATTTTTTTTTCTTCGGCACTTCGAGCTTGCCATTTTTTAATGCCGAGTTTGTAAGACACGTGTAAGCAATACTCGACGCACCGTATCCACGCATGCAGCGTCGACAATCCGAACTTCAAATTTGTTTCATTGATTTCCCTTTGCAATACAGTGTCGATGGCATTAAAATCTTTGCTGGTTGCTCCACACAAATAGCACCGTTGAGCAGATTTCGTCAATGATACAGCGTTGCAAACTTTACCATCTATCATGGTGAACAACAACTTGTACATTACGGAGATTTCATTTCCATCTATTACACTTTCGAATGGACGAAGTGACTTTATTTGTTCTTCAACAATTTGGACTTCCTTAAGTGTTGACTCTGTGTCTTCGCGTAGAAACAGTAGTCTAAGCGGTCTACAAAATCGTGGAGACGAGGGTCTGGGGTTCTTCCAAACAACTATTTCTTCCTTCGATTGTTGATCATAACACACGAGTTGTAATGGCACGACTGAAGTAAAGAATACATGCGCATCAGATTTGCTGTCATCACTGAACGTCTGCTTATATTCACTTTGCCCAGAACTTCCATCGCAACCCCACTTGCAAATCAAGTCCATTTTACGAACATTATCTGGAGTCAATCTTTGAATGAGTACATTTTGGACGAGTAAAATACGTTCAACTGTATGATCTGTGTACTACAACTGTATGAACTGTTCAACTGTGCCTGTAGTTGGACTTCTGCACTACTCTCTGTAATCCTGATTGCATCACGTGGTGGATAACAACGCTTTTTTGCTTTCATCACTTTTTCGTAAGACGGATATAGCTTACAGTTATTTTCCTTCCCTAATCTTCTCATTCCCTGGTAAGTACTCTTGGAGAATTTATATTCAATCATAGCGGAAAGTGCAGCCTCTTCGGATAAAGTAATTTCATCCGTTGCTGAGTAAGCTTTACGATACTTGGAAGCTCTTAAAGGACTCGTCATTGTTACGTCCTTAATAACTTTTGCGGCGTCGGATTGTCCTGAAGAGCGAAGGCTCATCTGAGTAGCGTATGCTAACTCGACCGAGTTGAACGATGTACGAATATCTTGGGTCTTCCTTCGTTTAGATCTTTCACTGGACATTGTAAACTCAAGGGACGGGCGGCCGCCCGTATTACCCGGGCTTGTTACTACAGTGTCTGTAGGTGCGGCAAAACATACCTGCTTGCTAAGCCATTCACCGTTATTCTTGAAAAATACACAGGATTTTCTGTGAGCTTGTTGCCACCTCGTTCTCATTTGATTGAAGAGTATCGAAAAAGTCTGTTTCGAGTCCTCAGGCACTACAACTGTACGTCCGGTGTCCTTGGAAATTTTTTCTACCATAAATTCGATCAAGGAAGCGAATTTATCGGATAAATGCTCGCTGATTATCAGAAATACTTCTTTCCTTGTCAGCACCAATTCTTTGTAACCGGATCCTGTAATAAAGACATAAAATTGTAGAAAATTGGTGTTAAAGGAAAAGATAAAATTTTCAATTAATACAAAAACTTGAACAATGTACATTATTTTACCAAATAAATAACCGCAATAATTGAAATAATTTTAAGAAAATTAGACAGAAAATATTGACATGGATTTGGTTAAAAGAAAGCTTTGCTTACTATATAATATATATATATTCAAATATTTTATTCGAATGTTATAACATTTCATTCATATTTAAGAAATTTTTATGTGGTTGATTTTAATATGTATATATATATATATGCATACATATATATCATAATTAAATCACAGAAAATTTATATATATATATATATATACACATACATATATATTAAAATAATTTATTTCAAGCGTATAACAGCCGTCTTGTCCGTTATGATGCTACTTCACCCATTCTCAGGTAGAGGCGCAGCGGCTGCTCAATAGTGCCGCGTGCACGCTCGGCTACCGCACGATGCGAAAAAAATCATAACGGACAAGACGCACGTTTTCCGCAGGTAACTCTTGTAAACTTCGAAAGCTTATACATTAAACTAAAGGCCGAGACTAGGAGCTTTGCAAAATGTGACAAAATATATAACTTTTCGGACCGTTGAAAATATAAGTTTTCAAAATTATTCAATTTTATTTATGCCGAAGGCTATACTACATTTAATCATTTATACATAAACTTTCGATTCAACCGATGTAAAAACATGTTCTACATACCTCCAGAAGTCGTATCCATGTTGCAGAATTGAAATTAAACCCGTCACTTTAAAGTTATGGGTTTTTGAAGTCAGCGTTATTTTCGTCTGTTCAGCGCGTGACACGTACACTCTTCACGAACACTCACTGCCAACTGACGCTGCGGCGCAGGTATACACTTAAAGGGCTTTCCCTTCCACAATAGAATGCAGTTACTAGTCCTCTACCTGAATGACTACTCAACTGACCCTATTTCGAAAATTTATTTTTTGGGGTTTTGGCCAGGTTTTTGGGCTTTTCTCCTACTGTGAGTCGCTGAAGCGGTGGCCCTCCTTGTTGCAGTTCCAGCAGGTGTTAGGCTGGCGCGCCTCTTCCAGGTTGTTCCGCGGGAAACTCCGCTTGGCCTCCGGCTTTCTGGACGGCTCGGGGTCGCGGAAGGGGTTTAGGAAATTTAGCGGCTCCTTTAACGGTTCAGGAGGCAGAATGGACGTTTTCTCGGTCGGCGGCATTCGACCCGGTCGCGCTCGGCGAGGAGGCCTGGGCTTCGCCTGTACGTCTTTCAGCCCCTCCAGGCTGGTGATGGAATCCGGGATCTCTCGCTCCGGGCCGAGAGCCTTACCGGGTAAATCCGAATCCTCCGTTCCGGTTTCAAACGCGGCGTACACGTTCCGGGGGGCCGGGTTGGAAGGGGCCCGAGCCCCGCGATACGCCAGTTCCGGGCACAAGGACTGGTCAGGGGTTGGAGGTGCCCGGTAGGATCGCGCAGAGACGTAGCTTTTCTCTAGCCGGACGGCGATGTGTTCGAATCAGTCGAAATCGAACAGATCATCCCGATGGATCGAAATCTGGAGTTTGGGTAGCAAGTTACGATGCGCGTACTGGATCTGATCGGCCTCACTCCAAGAGGGAGTGAGGCGGACGGTGTACTGATAGTCGGGGTCCCTAAGGGAACCTCCTTGGCACTTGGCTTCCGACCCTGCCCCTCTACCATCTTTGCCGACGAGCCGAGCTAGTCGGACCGCCTCGGCCGTGCCCGTCAAACCCGGGGGTCCTACCATCGAGGGCTCGTGCGGGGTGGACAAAATTTAAGTCAGCCTATGGCCGGCGGTATTTCGATACCTGGCGCCCACGTCCCCCCGGCGGGTCTGTGGACACCCAGAGGGGGTTATACGGAGCCCGGGCCGAGATGTGTGCAGACCAGAAAAACCGTTACTATATATATATATATATATATATATATATACAGGGTGTTTCATAATAAGTGACCCACCCGGAATTGGCTGGTTCAGGAGGGTCCCCCGAGTAAAACTGCCGAGGCGATTTTTTTTCCGTCAAATAGTTTTTAAATGGGAGCGATTAGAATTTTTGCGTTCGGCTGATTGTTGTAGGGCTGCCGTCTGCCCTTAGCGACGACGCCACTCGAGTGCCGCGTCCGAGCGCGAGACACGTAGAAGGCAGCGAGCAAGGTAGCTAGGCATCTGTCTCGCTCGCACGGCCAGTTTGACGTTTCGCGTATCGTCTGCTATTATTTTCTGTCATCGTGGGTAGGCAAGTTCAGAGCGCGCGTCGAGGTTCTGCAGAAACGCATCGTTTGACAGATGAAGACGCGGGGGATTTGACGTTTATCGTAGCATTCGTTTAGGCGGCTTGTCAACCGATCGGGTTCGAGACTCGTGACAGGCCGGCCAAAGTGACATTTCCCGCTTCGTCGTCTGTCGCTCCATGAATTCCGGGCCGAAGCGTGAAGGTTGCCGACATTCATGAGACTTGTAATCGCTGGATCGGTAAAACTACCGAGCCAGCGATGACGTTCAAAAATCAGATCATTAAATGCATTCATAATCTTTATTTTCTAGAGAAACGAAGCACAGAATGATCAATAATTTAGTGTTTTCCACATTTGAAGGTACCGTGCATGTGTTCGCATTGCCGTAGTGGCTTTTTTCGAATCCACTACGGCAACGGAACCGAAACTCTGAAGGTTATTCAGATAATGAAACACAAAACAGAATGTTGATAGATCGTTTTTCATATTGGATTCCTGCCGATCCGATTAAAAAAAAAACGGTCGAAACGAGCGCATTTATCAACGTCGAATCTCATGTGAATCTCTCTTCGGATCGATGTCTTTTACATCTGGGAACGAATCCGAGTCCGCATGCAAGTGTTTCTATTGTGGAATACACCCAACAAACTGAGAACGCCACGCTCAACATTGGATTCGTTCACGTGCATAGTCCGCAGCAGCAGTAGTAGTCCTCGATGGCTATTTGCGTGCCGAGGGAGATAAATTTTTTTAAATCACCCACTGAGAGCGAATCCGAACAATGTAAAGGTTATTTCGATAATGAAACACAAAACAGAATTTGAAATAGACCGTTTCCCACATTGGATTGGTCTCGATTCTTGTTCTATCTCCCTCTCTGCCGAATTATGAGACTGATATTTTTTTGAACTACTAGAGACTTCTAGAACACGAAAGGACACATGTCAGCAGGAGCGAGACACTTCGGACGGACGAAACAATTTTTTTGATCGGAAGGGTATCACACGACGGTAGAGCAGTCTGACCTCTCATCCCTTGTTGACTGATTGTTGTCAGATGATTTAATCAGGGTACTAGAGAGTTTTAGTGCACGTGAAGGCGCATGGAAAAAGTAGCCAGAAGCTACAAAAATCGAGAATAATTTTTTTTTCTGAAAAGCATTCTATACACCAGTCGAGCAGTGTGATTTCTCATTCCTTGCCGATTTATTTTTGCCCAATATATGTTTTTAAAAATACTGGAGAGTTCACCTACACATAAAGACGTACGTGAGAAGTAGCCAAAGGCTTCAGGCACGCGAAACAATTTTTTCTATTCAAGTCCCACCACACAACAATCAAGCAGTGGTATCTTTCCTCTCTTGATGACTTTTCGTTGTCTAGCACTTCTTTACAGTACTGGACAATTATAGTACACACAAGAAGATGACGGAGAAGTAGCCATAAGCTTGAGAGGCGCGAAATAATTTTTTATATGACCGTTAGACGATACCACAATCGAGTAGTGTCACCTGTTATCCCTTGACGACCTATTGTTATGTAATATTTTTTTACAATACTGCAAAGTTTTCTTAAATATGAAAACATATGTGAGAAGTAACTAGAAGCTTCAGACACGGGAAATCATTTTTTATATTAAACCTGTACCACGCAACAGTCGAGAAGACTCACCTCTCATGCCTGGGCAATTTATTGTTGTCCAGTATTTTTTCTGAATTCCTGAAGATTTTTGAGAAACGCAAACAAACAGATGTAAAAAGTCGGCCGAATAATCAGACACACGCAATTTTTTTGCTACGATGTGAACAATACAACAATTGATTTGTGATCTATCTCCTTCTCTGCCGATTTATTGAGACTAATAATTTTTTCAACTACTTGCGACTTTTAGTGCACGAAAGAACTAATGTCAGACGGAGCCAGAAACATCGAACGCACGAAATAATATTTTTGATCGAAACTGCACCATACGACGTTACAGCAGCCTGACCTCTATCCATTGATGACTGGTTTTGTTCTAATGATTTATTTGGCATAATAGAGAGTTTCAGTATACATAAAGATACATGGAAGAAATAACCAGAAGCTTCAGAAATCGAGAATGAATTTTTTCTGGAAAGTATTCCATACAACAGTCGAGCAGGGTGATTTCTCATCCCTTGCCGAATAATTGATGTCCAACATTTGTTTTTGCAATACCGGAGAGTTCTCCGACGCATAGATACGTATGTGAGAAGTAGCCAAAAGCTTCAGACACACGAAACAATTTTGTCAATTCAAGCCCCACCACACAACAATCGAGCAGTGGTACCTTTCCTCCCGTGATTACTTATCGTTGTCTAGCACGCCGTTACAGTACGAGAGAGTTACGGTACACACAGAAGGATGACTGAGAAGTAGCCATAAGCTTGAGAGGCGGGAATAATTTTTTTTATAATGGAAGTTGTCCGGTACAATAATCTAGCAGTGTTCTATAGAACACATTCAAGAAAAAAAATAACACTCGATCTCTGAAGCTTCTGGCTGCTTCTTCCATGTGTCTTTCTGTGTACTTAAACTCTCTAGTATGCTAAATAAATCATTAGAACAAAACCAGTCATCAATGGATGAGAGGTCAGGCTGCTGTAACGTCGTATGGTACACTTCCGATAAAAAAAATTAGTTCGTGCGTCGTAAGTTTCTGGCTACGTCTGACATTAGTTCTTTCGTGTACTGTAAATGTACTGTACACCTCGTGGCAAAGAAAAATTGCGTGTGTCTGAATATTATGCCGACTTTTGAGATCTATGTTTATGTGTACTAGAACTCTGCAGAAATTCCGAAAGAATGCTGGACAACAATAAATTGGCCAGGCACGCGAGGTGAGACTTCTCAATTGTTGCAGAGTACAGGTTTGATAAAAAAAAAAGAAAAAAGATTTCCCGTGTCTGAAGCTTCTAGTTACTTCTCACATATGTTTTTATATGTACAAGAACTTTGCGGTACCGTAAAAAAATATTAGTCAACAATAGGTCATCGAGGGATGACAGGTGAGACTGCTCGATTATTCTACCGAACAGCTTCAATGAAAAAAAATATTTCGCGCCTCTCAAGCTTATGGCTGCTTTTCTGTGATCTTTCTGTGTGGACTCTAACTCTCTAGTTCTGTAGAGAAGTGCTAGACAGCGAGAAGTCATCAAGAGAGGAAAGGTACCCCTCCTCGATTGGTGTGTGGTGGGGCTTGAAAAAAAAAAAGAAAAAAATTCGTGTGTCTGAAGCTTTTGGCTATTTCTCACATACGTCTTTATGTGTAGGAGAACTCGCTAGTATTTCTAATACAAATATTGGACAATGAATCCAATATACAATGTACAAGAAATACAATATGAATATTTGTATTTCTAATACAAATATTGGACAATGAATCGGCAAGGCATGAGGAATCACACTGCTCGACTGTTGCATGGAATACTTTCCAGAAAAAAATCATTCTCGATTTCTGAAGCTTCTGGCTACTTCTTCCATGTATCTTTATGTGTACTGAAACTCTCTAGTATGCCAAATAAATCATTAGAAGAAAACCAGTCATCAATGGACGAGAGGCCAGGCTGCTGTAACGTCGTATGATGCAATTTCGATAAAAAATATTATTTCGTGCGTGCGAAGTTTCTGGCTCCGTCTGACATTAGTTCTTTCGTGTACTAAAAGTCGCTGGTAGTTGAAAAAAAATTTAGCCTCAATAAATCGGCAGAGAGGGTGATAGAACAAGAATCGAATGTTGTATGGTACAGGTATAATATAAAAAATCTATTTCCCGTGTCCGAAGCTTCTAGTTTCTTTTCACATAAGTTTTTATATGTACGACACCTTCCTCGTACTGTAAAAAAAAACATTAGACAACAATAAGTCATCGAGGGATGACAGGTCACACTGCTCGATCGTTCTACCGTACAACTTGCATGAAAAAAAACTATTTCACGCGTCTCAAGCTTATGGCTACTTCTCAGCCATCTGTCTGTGCGTACTGTAACTCTTCAGTACTGTAAGGAAGTGCTAGACAACGAGAAGTGATCAAGAAAAGGATCGTACCACTGCTCGATTGGTGTGTGGCGAAGCGTGAATAAAAAAAATTGTCTCGTGTGTCTGAAGCTATTGGCTACTTCTCGTATACGTCTTTATATGTAGGAGAAATAGGCAGTATTTTAAAAACAAATATGGGACAACAGTAAAGCAGCGAGGGATGACAAATCACACTGCTCGACTGATCTATGGAACACTTTTCGGCAAACGATCATTCGCGATTCCTGAAGCTTCTGGATACTTCTTCGCGGGTCTTTATGTGTATTAAAAGTCTCCAGTATGCTAAATAAATCGAAAGAACAAAACCAGTCATGAATGGATAAGAGGTCAGACCGCTGCAACGTCGTATGGTACAGTGCCTTCATTTAATGCCTGGACATGCCTGTATGAACGCTAACTTCAAGGAGCGGTAGTATTACCGCACTGTGAAGTTAACGTCATCGGTCGATTTTCGAAAGAATTTCCCACTGATGTGTCACGCGTCATATCTAAGCCGTGAGGCGATATAGCCTCGTGAAAAAATGACAGCGCTGAAGCGGTGCAACTGCAGCGTGAAGGCAGGCACCCAAAATGCTGGAGGGGTGGAAATTAAGAATGCGAAATTGGAAAAGAACAGACCGATATCTTCAAAGAAAGATAGTAGAAATTTTTAGAAAAATGTTTAAAATCACGTAACACGTGCAATTACTAATTACTCTTGACTAATTAAACAATTCATTTGAGTATGACGCTAAACGTTAAAAGCCACGGCAAGACTTTTCAGAGTTTAATTAAGTTTGCCCGTTTAATTTAAATCTCTGGTTGGATTAACGTTATCTACAGATTTGAAACGAATTCGAGTGACAGTGCAGGTGATACTGTTACGAAATACAATCTACAATCTCGAATCATTGCGCAAAACATCGGTCGATTTTATTTCGTAGACTAAAACAACGATACCTCTTCAGAAAGGCTCATTTCAGCTTTAAAGGGCGTAATTTGTTTTAAATTATTTAAAGGCATCGAATCCAACTACAGCAAACATGATTCCAATGAACAGACATCCAACATTATTCGAATGAACCGTCTCGCACATGGGATGTCTGTCAATACTGAAAAAAAAAAATTGCTGTATGCATATTTATCACCTTCGACCAAGCTAGCGAAACCCGAGAAGCGCATGGCAGGCTAATGAAATGGAGCTCCAGCGGGTATCAGCTGGCACCAAGCGGGCAATTTGGAATCGGTGTTCGGAATGGTTCTCGGGGCCTTAATCGGACATTCCCGATATTACTGAGCCGAAATCGTTTCCGATTTTATCTTACTTCCGACCTGACGAGAATTTAGTATGACGGGATTTTGTGAAAACGACCCGAAAATGCCAAACGAGCCGTTGATTTCATCTTTGACTCATACGCAAATGAGCTATCCTTGTATTCGCGGCTTATACCACCGCTTACATGATCCAGTCTCCCCAATCAAGAAGGAGGTGAAATCAAAGACGACCTCGACGGGACGCTTTCGAATATGTCTCGTGGATGCTAGAAAGATGATTGGAGATCATTGGAGACATGGAGAAAAAATGCATCAAACATACAATTAAAAGTTAATGAATCGGAATTTAATCAGTGGAACAAATTAGCTAAATCGGGCACGGGCGCGCTATAGGAGGTGCTAGTCTGCTGACGTCACAGCTGCAACTTCCGAATGTCCGACTGTCACAGGAAGTTGGTTGAGACTCCTAGGACACGCGGTCCAACAGAGGGATCTGAATGTGTCCCTATCCGAGAACTTTATTGAAAAGAATGTGAATTTCGAAAATTTTCGAGGATTCGCGAAAAACTTTCGGAATAAATCATTCTAGCAATAAATTTTGAAGTAATTTGGCGTGAAATTATTATTTATTACCAAATACTACGAGTGTTTTATTTTTTAATGTTGCATAAAATATCTGAACATTCTGTAGTTACATCATTTTTCAATCATAAATTCTAAATATAAAAATATTCTACATAATTATAAATATAAAAATAAATATTGTAAAATTTTGTAGTTACAGAATTTTGAAATAATTTATGAAACAGTGAAAAAACAAAAATACTCGTAGTATTTGGTAAAAACGAATAATGTTACACCAAATTACTTTAATATGTAATGTTATTCCAAATTTATTCCAAAGGTTGTTACCGAATCGCATATGATTGAAAATATTATTTGCGGAGCATCAAATCCTCGAACATTTTCGAAATTTAGATTATTTTCGATAAAGTTCGATTAAGTTCAATCGGTTATCGTAACCCTTAACCCGTGAAGGTATTTGAGGCACCTTGATCCCGTGAACATGGGTCATTTCGTTTTTGCACTAACAAACCAACAGTTGTCAATGAAAAACATCTGAAAAAATGCATGGTCAATCTTTAGCCCGCACTTCTCAAGTGAAAATAGGGTTTTTTTTCTTTCTTATGTTTAATATTTTTTTAAATAAATAGTAAGCAACCCGCGGATGAAATGATCTTGGACAGGACGAAAAGACCCAGGTTCACGAAATGCGGATTAAAATTCTCTACTCAATCGGTCCGATTGGATCGAGAAGGCGATCCATGACGATGCTCCGAGAACGACGGTAGGAGCATTGTTTATTTAACGAAGATAAAATCGGTGCTCGGAGTGGTTCTCGGGGCCTCGATCGGACATTCCCGATATTACTGGCGCGAATTCATCTCCGATTTTATCTCACTTCCGGTCAGAATGGGTCGAGAACTCTGACGATGCTGCGAGAACGATGGTAGGAGCATTGTTTATTCAACAAAGGTAAAATCGGTGCTCGGAGTGGTTCTCGGGGCCTCAAGCGAACGATCCCGATATTACTGCCCCAAATTGGTCTCCGATTTTATCTTACTTCCGGTCAGAATGGGTCGAGAAGTCTGACGATTCTGCGAGAACGACGGTAGAGGCATTGTTTATTTAACAAAGATAAAATCGGTGCTCGGAGTGGTTCTCGGGGCCTCGATCGGACATTCCCGATATTACTAGCGCGAATTCATCTCCGATTTTATCTCCCTTCCGGTCAGAATGGGTCGAGAACTCTGACGATGCTGCGAGAACGATGGTAGGAGCATTGTTTATTCAACAAAGATAAAATCGGTGCTCAGAATGGTTCTCGGGGCATCGATCGGACATTCCCGATATTACTGCCCCCAAATTGGTCTCCGATTTTATCTTACTTTCGGTCAGAATGGGTCGAGAAGTCTGACGATTCTGCGAGAACGACGGTAGAGGCATTGTTTATTTAATAAAGATAAAATCGGTGCTCGGAATGGTTCTCGGCGCCTCGAGCGAACATTCCCGATATTGCTGCCCCGAATTCGTCTCCGATTTTATCTTCCTTCCGGTCAGAATGGGTCGAGAAGTCTGACGATACTGCGAGAACGACGGTAGGGGCATTGTTTATTTAATAAAGATAAAATCGGTGCTCGGAATGATTCTCGGGGCCTCGATCGGGAATTTGCGCTATTACTGCCCCAAATTCGTCTCCGATTTTATCTTACTTCCTGTCAGAATGGGTCGAGAAGTCTGACGATTCTGCGAGAACGACGGTAGAGGCATTGTTTACTTAACAAAGATAAAATCGGTGCTCGGAATGGTTCTCGGGGCCTCGAGCGAACATTCCCGATATTGGTGCCCCGAATTCGTCTCCGATTTTATCTTACTTCCGGTCAGAATGGGTCAAGAAGTTTGAGGATGCTGCGAGATAGACGGTAGGAGCATTGTTTATTAACCAAAGATAAAATCGGTGCTCGGAATGGTTCTCCGGGCCTCGATAGGAAATTCCCGATAATGCTGCTCCGAAATCATCTCCGATTTTATCTTACTTCCGGTCAGAATGGGTCGAGAAGTCTGAGGATGCTGCGAGATCGACGGTAGGAGCATTGTTTATTTAACAAAGATAAAATCGGTGCTCGGAATGGTTCTCGAGGCCTCGATTGGACATTCCCGATATTACTGCCCCGAATTCGTCTCCGATTTTATCGAACTTCCGATCCGAATGGGTCGAGAAGTCTGACGATGCTGCGAGAACGACGATAGGAGCATTGTTTATTTAACAAAGATAAAATCTGTGCTCGGAATGGTTCTCGGGGCCTCGATCGAACATTCTCGCTATTACTGCCCCGAATTCGTCTCCGATTTTATCTTACTTCCGGTCAGAAAAGGTCGAGAAGTCTGACGATGCTGCGAGCACGACGGTAGGAGCATTGTTTATTCAACAAAGATAAAATCGGTGCTCGGAGTGGTTCTCGGGGCCTCGATCGGACATTCCCGATATTACTGGCGCGAAGTTATCTCGGATTTTATCTCACTTCCGGTCAGAATGGGTCGAGAACTCTGACGATGCTGCGAGAACGATGGTAGGAGCATTGTTTATTCAACAAAGATAAAATCGGTGCTCGGAATGGTTCTCGGGGTCTCGATCGGAAATTCCCGATAATACTGCTCCGAAATCATCTCCGATTTCATCTTACTTCCGATCCGAATGGGTCGAGAAGTCTGACGATGCTGCGAGAACGACGGTAGGAGCATTGTTTATTGAACAAAGATAAAATCGGTGCTCGGAGTGGTGCTCGGGGCCTCGATCGGACATTCTCGCTATTACTGCCCCGAATTCGTCTCCGATTTTATCTTACTTCCTGTCAGAATGGGTCGAGAAGTCTGACGATTCTGCAAGAACGACGGTAGAGGCATTGTTTATTTAACAAAGATAAAATCGGTGCTCGGAATGGTTCTCGGGGCCTCGATCGGAAATTCCCGATATAACTGCCCCGAAATCATCTCCGATTTTATCTTACTTCCGGTCAGAATGGGTCAAGAAGTTTGAGGATGCTGCGAGATAGACGGTAGGAGCATTGTTTATTCAACAAAGAAAAAATCGGTTCTCGGAATGGTTCTCCGAGCCTCGATCGGACATTCACGATATACCTGTCCCGAAGTCGTCTCCGATTTTATCTCACTTCCGATCAGAAAGGGTCGAGAAGTCTGACGATTCTGCGAGAACGACGGTAGAGGCATTGTTTATTTAATAAAGATAAAATCGGTGCTCGGAATGGTTCTCGGGGCCTCGAGCGAACATTCCCGATATTGCTGCCGCGAGTTTGTCTCCGATTTTATCTCACTTCCGGTCAGAATGAGTCGAGAAGTCTGACGATGCTGCGAGAACGACGGTAGGAGCATTGTTTATTTAACAAAGATAAAATCGGTGCTCGGAATGGTTCTCGGGGCCTCGATCGGAAATTCCCGATAATACTGCTCCGAAATCATCTCCGATTTTATCTTACTTCCGGTCAGAATGGGTCGAGAAGTCTGAGGATGCTGCGAGATCGACGGTAGGAGCATTGTTTATTTAACAAAGATAAAATCGGTGCTCGGGGCCTCAATCGGACATTGCCGATATTATTGGCGCGAATTCATCTCCGATTTTATCTCACTTCCGGTCAGTATGGGTCGAGAACTCTGACGATGCTGCGAGAACGATGGTAAAAGCATTGTTTATTCAACAAAGATAAAATCGGTGCTCGGAATGGCTCTCGGGGCCTCGAGCGAACATTCCCGATATTGCTGCCCCGAATTCGTCTCCAATTTTATCTTACTTCCGGTCAGAATGGGTCGAGAAGTCTGACGATACTGCGAGAACGACGGTAGGGGCATTGTTTATTTAATAAAGATAAAATCGGTGCTCGGAATGGTTCTCGGGGCCTCGATCGGAAATTCCCGATATAGCTGCCCCGAAATCATCTCCGATTTTATCTCACTTCCGGTCAGAATGGGTCGAGAACTCTGACGATGCTGCGAGAACGATGGTAGGAGCATTGTTTATTCAACAAAGATAAAATCGGTGCTCGGAATGGTTCTCGGGGCCTCGATCGGACATTCCCGATATTACTGCCCCAAATTGGTCTCCGATTTTATCTTACTTCCGGTCAGAATGGGTCGAGAACTCTGACGATGCTGCGAGAACGATGGTAGGAGCATTGTTTATTCAACAAAGATAAAATCGGTGCTTGGAATGGTTCTCGGGGCCTCGATCGGACATTCCCGATATTACTGCCCCAAATTTGTCTCCGATTTTATCTTACTTCCGGTCAGAATGGGTCGAGAAGTCTGACGATTCTGCGAGAACGACGGTAGAGGCATTGATTATTTAATAAAGATAAAATCGGTGCTCGGAATGGTTCTCGGGGCCTCGAGCGAACATTCCCAATATTGCTGCCCCGAATTCGTCTCCGATTTTATCTTACTTCCGGTTAGAATGGGTCGAGAAGTCTGACGATACTGCGAGAACGACGGTAGGGGCATTGTTTATTTAATAAAGATAAAATCGGTGCTCGGAATGGTTCTCGGGGCCTCGATCGGACATTCCCGCTATTACTGCCCCGAATTCGTCTCCGATTTTATCTTACTTCCGGTCAGAATGGGTCGAGAAGTCTGAGGATTCTGCGAGAACGACGGTAGAGGCATTGTTTATTTAACAAAGATAAAATCGGTGCTCGCAATGGTTCTCGGGGCCTCGAGCGAACATTCCCGATATTGCTGCCCCGAATTCGTCTCCGATTTTATCTTACTTGAGGTCAGAATGGTTCAAGAAGTTTGAGGATGCTGCGAGATAGACGGTAGGAGCATTGTTTATTTAACAAAGATAAAATCGGTGCTCGGAATGGTTCTCCGGGCCTCGATAGGAAATTCCCGATAATACTGCTCCAAAATCATCTCCGATTTTATCTTACTTCCGGTCAGAATGGGTCGAGAAGTCTGAGGATGCTGCGAGATCGACGGTAGGAGCATTGTTTATTTAACAAAGATAAAATCGGTGCTCGGAATGCTTCTCGAGGCCTCGATTGGACATTCCCGATATTACTGCCCCGAATTCGTCTCCGATTTTATCTTACTTCCGATCCGAATGGGTCGAGAAGTCTCACGATGATGCGAGAACGACGGTAGGAGCATTGTTTATTTAACAAACATAAAATCGGTGCTCGGAATGGTTCTCGGGGCCTCGATCGGAAATTTCCGATAATACTGCTCCGAAACCATCTCCGATTTTATCTTACTTCCGGTCAGAATGGGTCGAGAAGTCTGAGGATGCTGCGAGATCGACGGTAGGAGCATTGTTTATTTAACAAAGATAAAATCGGTGCTCGGAGTGGTTCTCGGGGCCTCGATCGGACATTCCCGATATTACTGCCCCAAATTGGTCTCCGATTTTATCTTACTTCCGGTCAGAATGGGTCGAGAACTCTGACGATGCTGCGAGAACGATGGTAGGAGCATTGTTTATTCAACAAAGATAAAATCGGTGCTCGGAATGGTTCTCGGGGCCTCGATCGGACATTCCCGATATTACTGCCCCAAATTGGCCTCCGATTTTATCTTACTTCCGGTCAGAATGGGTCGAGAAGTCTGACGATCTTTGTTAAATAAACAATGCTCCTACCGTCGTTCTCGGACCACCGTCAGACTTCTCGACCAATTCTGACCGGAAGTAAGATAAAAACGGAGACGAATTCGGGGCAGTAATATCGGGAATGTCCAATCGAGGCCCCGAGAACCATTCCGAGCACCGATTTTATTTTTGTTATATAAACAATGCTCCTAACGTCGTTCTCGAACCACCGTCAGACTTCTTGACCCATTCTGACCGGAAGTAAGATAAAATCGGAGACGAATTCGCGGCAGCAATATCGGGAATGTTCGCTCGAGGCCCCGAGAACCATACCGAGCACCGATTTTATCTTCGTTAAATGAACAATGCCCCTACCGTCGATCTCGCAGCATCCTCAGACTTCTCGACCGATTCTGACCAGAAGTAATATAAAATCGGAGATGATTTCGGGGCAGTAATATCGGGAATTTCCGATCAAGGCCTCGAGAACCATTCCGAGCACCGATTTTATCTTTGTTAAATAAACAATGCCCCTACCGTCGTTCTCGCAGGATCGTCAGACTTCTCGACCCATTCTGACCGGAAGTAAGATAAAATCGGAGACGAATTCGGGGCAGTAATATCAGGAATGTCCGATCGAGGCCCCGAGAAGCATTCCGAGCACCGATTTTGTCTTTGTTAAATAAACAATGCTGCTACCATCGTTCTCCCACCACCGTCAAACTTCTTGACCCATTCTGACCGGAAGTAAGATAAAATCGGAGATGATTCCGGGGCAGTAATATCGGGAATGTCCGATCGAGGCCCCGAGAAGCATTCCGAGCACCGATTTTATCTTTGTTAAATAAACAATGCTCCTACCGTCGTTCTCGTAGCGTCGTCAGAGTTCTCGACCCATTCTGACCGGAAGTGAGATAAAATCGGAGATGATTTCGGGGCAGTAATATCGGAAATTTCCGATCGAAGCCCCGAAAACCATTCGGAGCACCGATTTTATCTTTGTTAAATAAACAATGCCCCTACCGTCGTTCTCGCAGGATCGTCAGACTTCTCGACCCATTCTGACCGGAAGTAAGATAAAATCGGAGACGAATTCGGGGCGGTATTATCGAGAATGTCCGATCGAGGCCTCGAGAACCATTCCGAGCACCGATTTTATCTTTGTTAAATAAACAATGCTGCTACCGTCGTTCTCGCACCACCGTCAAACTTCTTGACCCATTCTGACCAGAAGTAAGATAAAATCGGAGACAAACTCGCGCCAGCAATATCGGGAATGTTCGCTCGAGGCCCCGAGAACCATTCCGAGCACCGATTTTATCTTTGTTGAATAAACAATGCCCCTACCGTCGATCTCGCAGCATCCTCAGACTTCTCGACCCGTTCTGACCGGAAGTGGGATAAAATCGGAGATGATTTCGGGGCAGTAATATCGGGATCGTTCGCTTGAGGCCCCGAGAACCATTCCGAGCACCGATTTTATCTTTGTTAAATAAACAATGCTCCTATCGTCGTTCTCGCAGGATCGTCAGACTTCTCGACCAATTCTGACCGGAAGTAAGATAAAATCGGAGACCTATTTGGGGCAGTAATATCGGGAATGTCTGATCGAGGCCCCGAGAGCCATTCCGAGCACCGATTTTATCTTTGTTGAATAAACAATGCTCCTTCCATCATTCTCGCAGCATCGTCAGAGTTCTCGACCCATACTGACCGGAAGTGAGATAAAATCGGAGATGAATTCGCGCCAATAATATCGGGAATGTCCGATCGAGGCCCCGAGCACCACTCCGAGCACCGATTTTATCTTTGTTAAATAAACAATGTTCCTACCGTCGATCTCGCAGCATCCTCAGACTTCTCGACCCATTCTGACCGGAAGTAAGATAAAATCGGAGATGATTTCGGAGCAGTATTATCGGGAATTTCCGATCGAGGCCCCGAGAACCATTCCGAGCACCGATTTTATCTTTGTTAAATAAACAATGCTCCTACCGTCGTTCTCGCAGCATCGTCAGACTTCTCCACTCATTCTGACCGGAAGTAAGATAAAATCGGAGACAAACTCGCGGCAGCAATATCGGGAATGTTCGCTCGAGGCCCCGAGAACCATTCCGAGCACCGATGTTATCTTTATTAAATAAACAATGCCTCTACCGTCGTTCTCGCAGAATCGTCAGACTTCTCGACCCATTCTGACCGGAAGTAAGATCAAATCGGAGACGACTTCGGGACAGGTATATCGTGAATGTCCGATCTAGGCCTCGAGAACCATTCCGAGCACCGATTTTATCTTTGTTAAATAAACAATCTTCCTACCGTCGATCTCGCAGCATCCTCAGACTTCTCGACCCATTCTGACCGGAAGTAAGATAAAATCGGAGATGATTTCGGAGCAGTATTATTGGGAATTTCCGATCGAGACCCCGAGAACCATTCCGAGCACCGATTTTATCTTTGTTAAATAAACAATGGTCCTACCGTCGTTCTCGCAGCATCGTCAGACTTCTCGACCCATTCAGATCGGAAGTTAGATAAAATCGGAGACGAATTCGCGGCAGCAATATCGGGAATGTTTGCTCGAGGCCCCGAGAACCATTCCGAGCACCGATTTTATCTTTGTTAAATAAACAATGTTCCTACCGTCGATCTCGCAGCATCCTCAGACTCCTCGACCCATTCTGACCGGAAGTAAGATAAAATCGGCGATGATTTCGGAGCAGTATTATCGGGAATTTCCTATCAAGGACCGGCGAACCATTCCGAGCACCGATTTTATCTTTGTTAAATAAACAATGCTCCTACCGTCGATCTCGCAGCATCCTCAAACTTCTTGACCCATTCTGACCGGAAGTAAGATAAAATCAGAGACGAATTCGGGGCAGCAATATCGGGAATGTTCGCTCGAGGCCCCGAGAACCATTCCGAGCACCGATTTTATCTTTGTTAAATAAACAATGCTCCCGCCGTCGTTCTCGCAGCATCGTCAGACTTCTCGACTCATTCTGACCGGAAGTAAGATAAAATCGGAGACAAACTCGCGGCAGCAATATCGGGAATGTTCGCTCGAGGCCCCGAGAACCATTCCGAGCACCGATGCTATCTTTATTAAATAAACAATGCCTCTACCGTCGTTCTCGCAGAATCGTCAGACTTCTCGACCCATTCTGACCGGAAGTAAGATCAAATCGGAGACGACTTCGGGACAGGTATATCGTGAATGTCCGATCGAGGCCTCGAGAACCATTCCGAGCACCGATTTTATCTTTGTTAAGTAAACAATGCTCCTACCGTCGATCTCGCAGCATCCTCAGACTTCTCGACCCATTCTGACCGGAAGTAAGATAAAATCCGAGATGATTTCGGAGCAGTATTATCGGGAATTTCCGATCGAGACCCCGAGAACAATTCCGAGCACCGATTTTATCTTTGTTAAATAAACAATGGTCCTACCGTCGTTCTCGCAGCATCGTCAGACTTCTCGACCCATTCGGATCGGAAGTTAGATAAAATCGGAGACGAATTCGCGGCAGCAATATCGGGAATGTTTGCTCGAGGCCCCGAGAACCATTCCGAGGACCGATTTTATCTTTGTTAAATAAACAATGCTCCTACCGTCGATCTCGCAGCATCCTCAGGCTTCTCGACCCATTCTGACCGGAAGTAAGATAAAATCGGAGATGATTTCGGAGCAGTATTATCGGGAATTTCCTATCGAGGCCCGGAGAACCATTCCGAGCACCGATTTTATCTTTGTTAAACAAACAATGCTCCTACCGTCTATCTCGCAGCATCCTCAAACTTCTTGACCCATTCTGACCGGAAGTAAGATAAAATCGGAGACGAATTCGGGGCAGCAATATCGGGAATGTTCGCTCGAGGCCCCGAGAACCATTCCGAGCACCGATTTTATCTTTATTAAATAAACAATGCCTCTACCGTCGTTCTCGCAGAATCGTCAGACTTCTCGACCCATTCTGACCGGAAGTAAGATAAAATCGGAGACGAATTTGGGGCAGTAATAGCGCGAATCTCCGATCGAGGCCCCGAGAATCATTCCGAGCACCGATTTTATCTTTATTAAATAAACAATGCCCCTACCGTCGTTCTCGCAGTATCGTCAGACTTCTCGACCCATTCTGACCGAAAGTAAGATAAAATCGGAGACGAATTCGGGGCAGCAATATCGGGAATGTTCGCTCGAGGCCCCGAGAACCATTCCGAGCACCGATTTTATCTTTATTAAATAAACAATGCCTCTACCGTCGTTCTCGCAGAATCGTCAGACTTCTCGACCCATTCTGACCGGAAGTAAGATAAAATCGGAGACCAATTTGGGGCAGTAATATCGGGAATGTCCGATCGAGGCCCCGAGAACCATTCCGAGCACCGATTTTATCTTTGTTGAATAAACAATGCTCCTACCATCGTTCTCGCAGCATCGTCAGAGTTCTCGACCCATTCTGACCGGAAGTGAGATAAAATCGGAGATGAATTCGCGCTAGTAATATCGGGAATGTCCGATCGAGGCCCCGAGAACCACTCCGAGCACCGATTTTATCTTTGTTAAATAAACAATGCCTCTACCGTCGTTCTCGCATAATCGTTAGACTTCTCGACCCATTCTGACCGGAAGTAAGATAAAATCGGAGACCACTTTGGGGCAGTAATATCGGGATCGTTCGCTTGAGGCCCCGAGAACCACTCCGAGCACCGATTTTACCTTTGTTGAATAAACAATGCTCCTACCATCGTTCTCGCAGCATCGTCAGAGTTCTCGACCCATTCTGACCGGAAGTGAGATAAAATCGGAGATGAATTCGCGTCAGTAATATCGGGAATGTCCGATCGAGGCCCCGAGAACCACTCCGAGCACCGATTTTATCTTCGTTAAATAAACAATGCTCCTACCGTCGTTCTCGCAGCATCGTCATGGATCGCCTTCTCGATCCAATCGGACCGATTGAGTAGAGAATTTTTATCCGCATTTCGTGAACCTGGGTCTTTTCGTCCTGTCCAAGATCATTTCGTCCGCGGGTTGCTTACTATTTATTTTAAAAAATATTAAACATAAGAAAGAAAAAAAACCCTATTTTCCCTTGAGAAGTGCGGGCTAAAGATTGACCATGCATTTTTTCAGATGTTTTTCATTGACAACTGTTGGTTTGTTAGTGCAAAAACGAAATGACCCATGTTCACGGGATCAAGGTGCCTCAAATACCTTCACGGATTAAGGGTTAAGATAACCGATTGAACTTAATCGATGTGAACTTTATTGAAAATAATCTCAATTTCGAAAATGTTCGAGGATTTGATGCTCCGCAAATAATATTTTCAATCATATGCGATTCGCTAACAACCTTTGGAATAAATTTGGAATAACATTACATATTAAAGTAATTGAGTGTAACATTACTCGTTTTTACCAAATACTACGAGTATTTTTGTTTTTTCACTGTTTCATAAATTATTTCAAAATTCTGTAACTACAAAATTTTACGATATTTATTTTTATATTTATAATTATGTAGAATATTTTTATATTTAGAATTTATGATTGAAAAATGATGTAACTACAGAATGTTCAGATATTTTATGCAACATTAAAAAATAAAACACTCGTAGTATTTGGTGATAAATAATAATTTCACGCCAAATTACTTCAAAATTTATTGCTAGAATGATTTATTCCGAAAGTTTTTCGCGAATCCTCGAAAATTTTCGAAATTCACATTCTTTTCAATAAAGTTCTCGGATAGGGACACATTCAGATCCCTCTGTTGGACCGCGTGTCCTAGGAGTCTCAACCAACTTCCTGTGACAGTCGGACATTCGAAAGTTGCAGCTGTGACGTCAGCAGACTAGCACCTCCTATAGCGCGCCCGTGCCCGATTTAGCTAATTTGTTCCACTGATTAAATTCCGATTCATTAACTTTTAACTGTATGTTTGATGCATTTTTTCTCCATGTCTCCAATGATCTCCAATCATCTTTCTAGCATCCAATGGACATATTCGAAAGCGTCCCGTCGAGGTCGTCTTTGATTTCACCTCCTTCTTGATTGGGGAGACTGGATCATGTAAGCGGTGGTATAAGCCGCGAATACAAGGATAGCTCATTTGCGTATGAGTCAAAGATGAAATCAACGGCTCGTTTGGTATTTTCGGGTCGTTTTCACAAAATCCCGTCATACTACATTCTCGTCAGGTCGGAAGTAAGATAAAATCGGAAACGATTTCGGGTCAGTAATATCGGGAATGTCCAATTAAGGCCCCGAGAACCATTCCGAACACCGATTCCAAATTGCCCGCCTGGTGCCAGCTGATACCCGCTGGAGCTCCATTTCATTAGCCTGCCATGCGCTTCTCGGGTTTCGCTAGCTTGGTCGAAGGTGATAAATATGCATACAGCAAATTTTTTTTTCAGTATTGACAGACATCCCATGTGCAAGACGGTTCATTCCAATAATGTTGGATGTCTGTTCATTGGAATCATGTTTGCTGTAGTTGGATTTGATGCCTTTAAATAATTTAAAACAAATTACGCCCTTCAAAGCTGAAATGAGCCTTTCTGAAGAGGTATCGTTGTTTTAGTCTACGAAATAAAATGGACCGATGTTTTGCGCAATGATTCGAGATTGTAGATTTTATTTCGTAACAGTATCACCTGCACTGTCACTCGAATTCGTTTTAAATCTGTAGATAACGTTAATCCAACCAGAGATTTAAATTAAACGGACAAACTTAATTAAACTCTGAAAAGTCTTGCCGTGGCTTTTAACGTTTAGCGTCATACTCAAATGACTTGTTTAATTAGTCAAGAGTAATTAGTAATTGGACGTGTTACGTGATTTTAAACATTTTTCTAAAAAATTCTACTAATTTTCTTTGAAGATATCGGTCTGTTCTTTTCCAATTTCGCATTCTTAATTTCCATCCCTCCAGCATTTTGGGTGCCTGCCTTCACGCTGCAGTTGCACCGCTTCAGCGCTGTCATTTTTTCACGAGGCTATATCGCCTCACGGGTTAGATATGACGCGTGACACATCAGTGGGAAATTCTTTCGAAAATCGACCGATGACGTTAACTTCACAGTGCGGTAATACTACCGCTCCTTGAAGTTAGCGTTCATACAGGCATGTCCAGGCATTAAATGAAGGCACTGTACACTTCCGATGAAAAATCGTACTTCGTGCGTCCGAAGTTTCTGGCTCTGTCTGACATTAGTTCTTTCGTGTACTAAAAGTCGCCAGTAGTTGAAAAAAAATATTAGTTTCAATGAATCGGCAGAGAAGGAGCCAGCTAAAAAATCAAATGTTGTATTGTACACCTCGTAGCAAAAAAAATATCGCGTGCCCGAATAATCTGGCTACTCTTTACATTTGTTTGTATGCGAACGAGGACTCTCGAGAAACTCAGAAAAAATACTGGACAACAATGAATGGTCCAGGCATGAGAGGTGAGTCTTCTCGATTGATGCGTGATACATATTTAGTAAAAAATATGATTTCCCGTGTCTGTAGCTTCTAGTTACTTCTCACATATGGTTTTATATGTACGAGAACTGTCTCGTACTGTAAACCAATATTAGACAACAATAAGTAATCAAGGGGTGACAGGTGACACTGCTCGATTGTTTTACCTTACAACTTCTATGAAAAAAAAATATATTTCGCTCCTCTCTAGCTTCCGGCAACTTTTCAGCCATCGTTCTGTGTGTACGATAACTCTAGTACTGTAAAGACGAGCTAGACAACGATAAGTCATCAAGGGAGGAAAGGTACCACTGCTCGATTGCTGTGTGCTTGAATAAAAAAATTGTTTCGTGGGTCTGAAGCTTTTGGCTACTTCTCACATACCTTATGTGTAGGAGAACTCGGGAGTATTCAGAAAAATATTGGACAACAATGAATCGGCAAGGAATGAGAAATCACACTGCTCGACTGTTCTATGGAAAACTTCCCAGAAAAAAAATCATTCTCGATTTCGGAAGGTCCTGGCTACTTCTCTCATGTGTCGTTATGTGTATTGGAACTCTCCAGTATGCTAAATAAATCATTCGAACAAGACAAGACATCAATGGATGAGATGTCAGGCTGCTGTAACGTTCTGTCGTACACTTTTGATCAAAAATACTATTTCGTGGGTCCGACGTTTCTCGCTCCGTCTGACATTAGTTCTTTCGTGTACTGAAAATCGCTAGTAGCTCTCTAAAAATAGAGAGAGAGAGAGAGAGAGAGAGAGAGAGAGAGAGAGAGAGAGAGAGAGAGAGAGAGAGAGAGAGAGAGAGAAAGAATCGAGTGTTGTATGGTACGGGAATAATAACAAAAAAAATGGATTTCTCGTGTTCGAAGCTGCTACTTACTTCACACATATGTTTTCATATGTACGAGATCTTGCTTGTACTGTGAAAAAAAATATTCGACAACAATAGGTCATCAAGGGATGCCAGCTGACACTACTCGATTGATCTACCTTACAACTTTAATGAAACAAATTATTTCGCGCCTCTCAAGCTTATAGCAACCTCTCTGTCATCGTTCTTTGTGTACTGGATGTAACTCTCTAGTACAGTATAGAAGTGCTAGACAACGAGAAGTCGTCAAGGGAGGAACGGTACCGCTGCTCGATTGTTGCGTGCTGGGACTTGAATAAATCAAATTGTTCTTGTGTCTGAAGCTTTTGGCTACTCCTCAGATATGTCTTTATGTGCAGGAGAACTCGCCAGTCTTTTAAAAACAAATATTGGACAACAATGAGTCAGCAAGGGATGAGAAATCTCACTGCTCGACAGTTGTATGGAACACTTTCCAGAAAATAATCATTCCGTATTTATGAAGCGTCTGGCTACTTTTTCCATGCGTCTTCATGTGCTCTGAGACTCTCTAGTACGCTAAATAAATCATTAGACAACAATCAGTCCACAATTTATGAGCGGTAAGACTGAAGTACCGTCGTGTGATGTACGTCCGATCAAAAAAATTTATTTTTCGGTCCTAAGTTTTTGGCTCCTTCTGACATATTTTCTTTCGTGTTCTAAAAGTCTCTAGTAGTTAAAACAAAATGGTAGTCTCAATGAATCGGCAGTGAGGGAGATAGAACAAGAATCAAATGTTGTACGGTACAAGTTCTATTAAAAAAAAAACTAGATTTCCCGTGGTTGAAGGTTCCAGTTACTTTTCACATATGTTTTCATATGTACGAGAACTTTGCGGTACCGTAAAAAAATATTAGACAACAATAGGTCATCAAGGGGTGACAGGTGACGCTGCTCGATTGGTCTGCCGTACAGCTTTAATGAAAACAAATATTTCACACCTCTCAAGCTTATGGCTAGTTCTTTGTCATCTTTCTGTGTGTACTGTAACTCTCTAGTACTGTAGAGAAGTGCTAGACAACGAGAAGTCATCAAGGGAGGAAAGGCACCGCTCCTCGATTGATGTGTGGTGGGGCTTGAAAAAAGATAAAAAATTCGTGTGTCTGAAGCTCTTGGCTACTTCTCACATACGTTGTTATGTGTGGGAGAACTACCTAGTATTTTTAAACCAAATACGGGACAACAATGAATCGGCAAGGGATGAGAGAAATCACACTGCTTGACTGTTTTATGGAATACTTTCCGGAAACAAATAACTCTGCATTTCTGAAGCTTCTGGCTACTCCTTCCATGTGTCTCCATGTGTACTGAAACTCTTTAGTACGGTAAATAAATCGTTAGACAACAATCAGTCAACAAGGGATGAGAGGTCGGACCGGTGTCCCGTCGTGTGATACACTTCCGATCAAAAAAATAATTTCGTGCGTCCGAAGTACTTGGCTCCTTCTGACATCTGTTCCTTCGTGTTCGACAAGTCTCAAGTAGTTGAAAAAAAATAGCAGTCGCAATAAATCGGCAGAGAGCGAGGTAGAACAAAAATCGAATGTTGTATGGTACAGGTTTAATTTAAAAAAAAACGTTTTCCCGTGCCTGAAGCTTCGAGTTACTTCTCACATATGTTTTTATATGTACGGGACCTTCCTCGTACTATAAAAAAAATATTGGACAACAATAAGCCATTAAAGCATGACAGGTGATACTGCTCGATTGTTTTACCGTACAACTTCCTTGAAAAAAATTATTCCGCGCCTCTCAAGCTTATGACTACTTCTCAGCCATCTTTTTGTGTGTACTGTAATTCTCCAGTACTGTAATGTAGTGCTAGACAAAGACAAGTGATCAAGGAAGAAAAAGTACCACTGCTCGATTGGGGAGTGGTGGAGCTTGAATAAAAAAAATTAAAAATTGTTTCGTCCGTCTGAAATGTTTGGCTACTTCTCATATACGTCTATATGTGTAGCAGAACTCGCCAGTATTTCAAAAACAAATATTGGACAACAATGAATCGGCGAGGGATGAGAAATCACAGTGCTCGACTGTTCTACGGTACACTGGCCAGAAAAGAATCATTCTCGATTTCAGAATCTTCTGGCTACTTCTTCCATGTGTCTTTATGTGTACTGAAACTCTCCAGTACGCTTAAGAAATCATTAGACAACAACCAGTCATCAAGGGATGAGAGGTCAGGCTCCTGCAACGTCGTATGGTACAGTTTCGAACAGAAATGATATTTCGTGCGTCCGAAGTTTCTGACTCTGTCTGACATTAGTTCTTTCGTGTACTAAAAGTCGCTAGTAGTTTAAAAAAATATTAGTTTCAACAAATCGGCAGAGAAGGAGATGGATAAAAATAAAATATTGTATTGTACACCTCGTAGCAAAAAAAATTGTGTGTGCTTGAATATTCTGCCGACTTATTAGATCTATTTATATGCGTACTAGAACTCTCCAGGAATTCAGAAAAATTACTGAACAACAATAAATTATCGAGGCATGAGTGGTGAGACCACTCGATTGTTGCATGGTAAAGGTTTAATAAAAATTAAAAGAATGCTTTCCCGTTTCTGAAGCTTCTAGTTATTTCTGACATGTGTTTTTATATGTACGAGAATTTTGCGGTAGCGTAAAAAAATATTAAAGAACAATAGGTCATCAAGGGATGACAGGTGACACTGCTCGATTGTTCTACCGTACAACTTGCACGAAAAGAATTATTTCACGCGTCGCTAGCTTATGGCTCTACTTCTCAGCCATCGGTCTGTGTGTACAGTAATTCTCCAGTAGTGTAAGGAAGTGCTCGACAACGAGAAGTGATCAAGGACAGGAACGTACCACTGCTCGATAGTTGTGTGGTGGAGCTTGAATGAAAAAAATTATTTCGTGTGTCTGAAGCTATTGGCTACTTCTCATATACGTCTTAAGGTGTAGGAGAACTTGCCAGTATTTAAAAATCAAATATTGGACAGCAGTAAAGCTGCGAGGGATGAAAAATCACACTACTCGACTGATCTATGGATCACGTTTCAGAAAACAGTCATTCGCGATTTCTGAAGCTTCTGCCTACTTCTTCCGTGGTTTTTTATGTATACTAAAACTCTTCGGTATGCTCAATAAATCATTACAACAAAACCAGTCATCAATGAAGGAGTAGTCAGACTGATGTGACGTCGTATGGTGCGCTTTCGAAAAAAAATCTTACTTTCTGCGTCCGATGTTTCTGGCTCTGTCTGACATTAGTTCTTTCGTGTACTAAAAGTCTCTAGTCATTGAAAAAAATAATTATTTCCAAGCAATCGGCAGAGAAGTAGCCAGATAAAAAAATCAAATGTTGTATTGTACACCTCGTAGCTACAAAAAAATTGCGTCTGCCCGAATAATCTGGCCACTTTTTACATTTGTTTGTATGCATACTAGAACTCTCGAAAATTTCAGAAAAATACTGGACAACAACCAGGCATGAGAGGTGGTACTTCTCGTTCGTTGTGTGATAAAGATTTTATTTAAAAAAAAATGATTTCGCGTGTCTGAAGCTTCTACTTACTTCTCCCATATGTTTTTATATGTACGAGAACTGTCTCGTATTGTCGAATAATATTAGACAGTAATGAGTCATCGAGGGGTGACCGCTGACACTGCTCGATTGTTTTACCGTACACCTTCTATGAAAAAGAAAATATTTCGCTCCTGTCAAGGTTCTGGCAACTTCGTAGCCATTGTTCTGTGTGTACGGTAACTCTCTTGTACTGTAAATACGAGCTAGACAACGAGAAGTCATGAAGGAAGGAAAGGTACCACTTCACAAGCTTGAATAAAAAAATTGTTTCGTGCATCTAAAGCTTTCGGCTACTTCTCACATATCTTTTTATGTGTAGGAAAACTTGCGAGTATGTAGAAAAAATATCGGACAACAATGAATCGGCAGGGAATGAGAAATCACACCGCTCGACTGTTCTGTGGAACACTGTCCAGAAAACAATGATTTTCGATTTCTGAAGGACCTGGCTACTTCTTTCATATCTCTTCATGTGTACTGGAACTCTCCAGTATGCTAAGTAAATCATTAGAACAAGACCAGTCATCAATGGATGAGAGGTCAGTCTGCCGTAACGTCGTATGGTACACTTTCGATCAAAAATACTATTTCGTGCGTCCGAAGTTTCTGGCTCCGTCTGACATTAGTTCTTTCGTGTACTGAAAGTCGCTAGTAGTTGGAAAAAATATTAGTCTCAATATATCGGCAGAGAGGGAGATAGAACGAGAATCGAATGTTGTACGGTACAGGTGTAATAAAAAAAATCGATTTCCCGTGTCCGAAGCTTCTAGTTACTTCACACATACCATATGTTTCGATATGTACGAGACCTTCTTTGTAGTGTAAAGAAAATATTGGACAACAATAGGTCATCAAGGGATGACAGGTGAAACTGCTCGATTGATCTACCTTACAACTTAAACGAAACAAATTATTTCGCGCCTGTCAAGCTTATAGCAACTTCTCTGTCATTCTTCCTTGTGTACTGTATGTAACTTTCTAGTTCCGCTGGTCGATTGTTGCGTGCTGGGGCTCGAATAAAAAAAAATTGTTCGTGTGACTGAAGCTTTTGGCTACTCCTGAAATACATCTTTATGTGTCGGAGAACTCGCAAGTATTTCGAAAACAAATATTGGACGACAATGAGTCGGCGGGGGACGAGAAATCACACTGCTCGACTGTTGCATGGAACACTGTCTAGAAAAAAATCATTCCGTATTTCTGAAGCGTCTGGCTACTTTTTCCATGCGTCTTCATGTGCTCTGAAACTCTCTCGTACGCTAAATAAATCATTAGACAACAATCAGTCCACACGGGACGAGCGGTCACACTGTAGTACCGTCGTGTAATGTACTTCCGAACAGAAAAATTATTTCGTGCGTCCTAAGTTTTTGGCTCCTTCTGACATCTTTTCATTCGTGTTCAAAAAGTCTCTGGTAGTGGAAAAAAAAATAATAGTCTCAATGAATCGGCAGAGAGGGACACAGAACAAAAATCGAATGTTGTATGGTACGAGTTTAATTTAAAAAAATCGATTCCCCTTGTCTGAAGCTTCTAGTTACTCCTCACATATGTTTTTATACGTACGAAACCTTCATGGTACTGTAAAAAAAAAATTAGACAACAATAAGCTATCAAGGGATGACAGGTGACACTGATTGATTGTTCTACCGTACAACTTTCATAAAAAAATTATTTCGAGCCTCTTAAGCGTGTGTACGGTAACTCTCTAGTACTGTAAAGACGAGCTAGACAACAAGAAGTCATCAAGGGAGGAAAGGTACCACTGCTCGATTGTTGTGCGGTGGAGCTTGAACAAAAAACATTGTTTCCTGTGTCCAAAGCTTTTGGCTACTGCTCATATACGTCTTTATGTGTAGGAGAACTAGCCACTAGTTCAAAAACAAATATTGGACAACAATGAATTGGCAAGGGTTGAGAAATCACACTTCCCGACTGTTCTATGGAACACTTTCCGGAAAAAAATCATTCTCGATTTCTGAAGCTTCTGGCTACTTCCTCCATGTGTCTTTGTGTATACTAAAACTCTCCAGTACGCTGAATTAATCATTAGAACAAAACGAGACATCAATGGATGTGAGGTCGGGCTGCTGTAACATCGTACGGTACACTTCCGATCAAAAATATTATTTCGTGCGTCCGAAGTTTCTGGCTCCGGCAGACATTAGTTCTTTCGTGTACCAAAAGTCGCTAATAGTTGAGAAAAGAGAAATATATTCATCACGATCAATCGACAGAGAAGGGGATAGCTCAAGAATCGAATGTTGAAATGTACATCTGGTAGAAAGAAAAATTGCGTGCGCCCGAATATTCTGGCCACTTTTTACATCCTTTTTTATGCGTACTAGAACCCTCGAGGAATTCAGAAAAAATACTGAGCAACAATAAATGGTCCAGGCTTGAGAGGTGGGACTTCTCGCTCGTTACGTGGGACAGATTGAATAAGAAAATATGATTTCCCGTATCTGAAGCTTCTAGTTACCTCTCACATATGTTCTTATATGTACGAGAACTTTCTCGTACTGTAGAAAAAATATTAGACAACAATAAGGCATCAAGGAGTGTCTGGGGACACTGCTCGATTGTCCTACCGCACAACTTGCATGAAAAAAAAAAAGAAATCGCTTCTCTCATGTTCTGTGTGTCCGCTAAGTGCCTAGTACGGAAAAGACGTGCTAGACAACGAGAAGTCATCAAGGGAGGAAAGGTACCACTGCTCGATTGTTGTGTGGTGGAGCTTGGCTAAAAAAAATTGTTTCTTCTGTCTGAAGCTCATGGCTCCTTCTCACATACGTCTCTATATGTAGGAGAACTTGCCAGTATTTTAAAGGCAAGTATTGGACAACAATGAATCGGCAAGGGATGAGAAATCACAATGCTCGATTGTTGTATGGAATACTTTGCAGATAAAAAATCATTCTGTATTTCTGAAGTTTCTTGCTACTCCTTCCGTGTGTCTCCATGTGTACTGAAACTCTCCAGTACGCTAAATTTATAATCAGACAATAATCAGTCAGCATGGGATGAGAGGTCAGACTGGTGTACCGTCGTGCGATACACTTCCTATCAAAAAAATTATTTCGTGCGTCCGAAGTTTTTGGCTCCCTCCGACATCTGTTCTTTCGGGTTCTAAAAGTCTCTAGTAGTTGACATAAAAAAAAAATAAGTATCAATAAATCGGCAGAGAGGGAGACAGAACATGAATCGAATGTTGTATGGTACAGGTTGAATAAAAAAAATCGATTTCCCGTATCTGAAGCTCCTAGTTACTTCTCACATATGTTCTTATATGTACGAGTCATTCCTCGTACTGTAAAAAAGATATTAGACAACCATAAGTCATGAAGGGATGACAGCTGACACTGCTCGATTGTTCTACCGTACAACATACATGGAAAAAATTATTTCGCGCCTCTCAAGCTTATGGCTTCATCTCAGCCATCTTACTGTGTGTACTGTAACTGTCAAGTATTGTACATAAGTGCTAGAAAGTGTTCCATAGAACAGGCGAGCAGTGTGATTTCTCATCCCCCGCCGATTCATTGTTGTCCAATATTTGTTTTTGAAATACTGGCGAGTTCTCCTACACATAAAGACGTATATGAGACGGAGCCAAAAGCTTCAGACAGAAGAAACAATTTTTTTTATCCAAGCTCCACCACACAACAATCGAGCAGAGGTACCTTTCTTCCCTTCATCACTTCTCGTGGTCTAGCATTTCTTTACAGTACTGGAGAGTAACAGTAATCGCAGAAAGATGGCTGAGAAGTGGCCATACGCTTCAGAGGCGCGAAATAATTTTTTTCATGCAAGTTGTACGGTTGAACAATCGAGCAGTGTCACCTGTCATCCCTTGATGACTCATTGCTACATAATATTTTTTTTACGGTACCACAAAGTTCTCGTACATATGAATACGTATGTCAGAATAATAGAAACTTCAGACACGGGGAATCATTTATATTTATTAAACCTGTACCATGCAACAATCGAAAAGTCCCAACTTTGATGCCTGGTCCATTTCTTGTTGTCCAGTATTTTTTTCTGAATTCCCCGAGAGTTCTAGTACGCATCCAAACAGATGTAAAAGGTGGCTAGAATAATCGGGCACACGGAATTTTTTTTGCTACGAGGTGTACATTTCAACATTTGATTTTTGAGCTATCCCCTTCTCTGCTGATCAATGGTGACTAAATTTTCTTTTTCATCTACTAGCGCCTATCGGTAGACGAAAGAACTAATGTCAGACACAGCCAGAATCTTCGGACGCGCGACATAAGACTTTTAATCGGAAGTGTACCATACGACGTTACAGCAGCCTGACCTCCTATCCGTTGATGACTGGTCTTGTTCTAATGGTTTTCTTTGCATACTGGAGCATTTCAGTACACATAATGACACATGAAAGAAGTAGCCAGGAGCTTCAGAAGCAGAGAATTACTTTTTTCTGGAATGTATTCCATACAACAGTCGAGCGGTGTGATTTCTTATCCCTTGCCGATTCATCGTTGTTCAATATTTGTTTGTTACACGAGTGGCTAGTTCTCCTACACATAGAGACGTATGTGAGAAGTAGCTGGAAGCTTCGGACACACGAAACAATTTTCTTCATTCAAGCTCCATCACACAACAATCGAGCAGTGCTACCTTTCCTCCCGTGATGACTTCTCGTTGTCTAGCACGTCTTTACAGTACTAGAGTGTTACCGTACATACAGAAAGATGGGTGAGAAGTTGCCATACGCTTGAGAGGAGCGAATTTTTTTTTTTCCCATACAAGTTGTACGGTACAACAATCGAGCAGTGTCATCTGTCACCCCTTGATGACATATTGTTGTCTATGATTTTTTTACAGTACGATGCAGTTCTCGTACATATAAAAACGTATTTGAGAAGTATCTAGAAGCTTCAGACACGGAAAATCAGATGTTTTTAAATTAAATCTGTACCATGCAACAATCGAGAAGTCCCACCTCTCATGCCGGGCCATATATTGTTGTCCAGTATTTTGTCTGAATTCCTCGAGCGTTCTAGTATGCATACATACAGATGTAAAAAGTGGCCAGAATATTCGGGCACACGCAATTTTTTTTTGCTACGAGGTGTACATTACAACATTTAATTTTTTATCCACCTCCTTCTCTGCCGATTTATAGAGACGAATACTTTTTTGTTTTCTTCAACTACTAGCGACCTCTAGTACGCGAAAAAACTAATGTCAGAACGAGCCAGAAATTTCGGTCACACGAAATAATAAATTTGATCGAAAGTGTACCATAGGACGTTGCAGCAGCCTGACCTGTCATCCCTTGATGATTGGCTGTTGTCTAATGATTTATTTAGCGTACTGGGGCGTTTCTGTACACACAAAGATACGTGAAAGGCACCGCCAGAAGGTTCAGAATTCGAGAATGATTTTTTTTCTGGACAGTGTTCCATAGATCAGTCGAGCAATGTGATTTCTAATCCCTCGCCGCTTCATTGTTGTGCAATATTTGTTTCCGAATTACCGGCGAGTTCTCCTGCGCATACAGACGTATATGAGAAGCAGCCAAAAACTTCGGACACGCGAAACCTTTTTTTTTAATTCGAGCTCCACTACACAACTATCGAGCAGTGGTACTTTTCCTCCCTTGATCACTTCTCGTTGCCTAACACTTCTTTACAGTACTGAAGAGCTACAGTGCATACAGAAAAATGGCTGAGAAATAGTCATAAGCTTGAAAGGCGCAAAATAATTTTTTCCATGGACGTTGTACGGTAGAACAATAGAGCACTGTCACCTGTCATCCCCTGATGACTTATTGTTGTCTAATGTTTCTTTCACAGTACGACGACGTTCTCGTACGTATAAAAACGTATGTGAGAAGTAACCAGAAGTTTCACACACGGGAAATCGATTTTTTGTTGTTGTTATACCTGTACCAACCGACATTCGATCCGTGTTATATCTCCCTCTCTGCCGATTTATTGGGACTAATATTTGTTTTTCAACTACCAGAGATTTTTCGAACATGAAAGAACCGATTTCAGAAGGAGCCAAAAACTTCGGGCACACGAAATAATTTTTTTGATCGGAAGTGTATGACACGACGGTACAGCGGTCTGACCTCTCATCCCATATTGACTGATTGTTGTCTAATGATTTATTTATCGCACTGGAGACTTTCAGTACACATGGAGCCATTTGGTAGAAGTAGTCAGAAGCGTCAGAAATAGAGAATGATTTTTTTCTGGTAAGTAATGCATACAACAGTCGAGCAGGGCGACTCCTCATCCCTCGCCGATTCATTGTTGTCCAATTTTTGTTTTTGAAATACTGGCGAGTTCTCCTACACATAAAGACGTATATGAGAAGGAGCCAAAAGCTTCAGACTCACGAAAAAAAAAAATTCATTCAATCTCCACCACACAACAATCGAGCAGCCGTACCTTTTAGCCCTTGTCGACTTCTCGTTGTCTACGACTTCTCTACAGTACTAGAGAGTTACGTACAGTATGCACAGAATGCTGGCAGAGACGTAGCCATGAGCTTGAGATTCGCGAAATAATTTTTTTCATTAAAGTTGTACGGTCGAACAATCGAGCAGTGTCACCTGTCATCCCTTCATTACCTATTGTTGTCTAATATTTTTTTTACGGTACCCCAAAGTTCTCGTATATATAAAAACACATGTGAGAAATTACTAGAAGCTTCAGACACGGGAAATCATTTTTTTTTTTTTATCAAATCGGTACCATGCGCCATTCGACACGTCTCACCTCTCATGCCTGGTCAATTTATTGTTGTCCAGATTTTTTTCTGAATTCCTGGATTTTTCGAGTTCGGGTAAGCATACATGTAGATGTAAATAGGCGGCAGAATATTCAAGCGCAGGCATTTTTTTGCTACCAGGGGCAAAATTCACCATTCATTTCTTATCTATCTCCTTCTCTGCCGATTCATTCAGTCTTATATTTTTTATCATCTACTAGCGACTTTCAGTACACGAAAAAATTAGAGTCACACGGAGCCAGAAACTTCGGACGCACGAAATAATATTTTTGGTCTAAAGTGTACCATGTGACGTTACAGCAGCCTGATCTCTCATCCATTGATGACTGGTCTTGTTCTAATGATTTCCTTAATACACCAGAGCATTTCAGTACACATAATGACACATGAAAGAAGTAGCCGGGAGCTTCGGAAGTATAGAATGATTTTTTTCTGTAAAGTATCCCATACAACAGTCGAGTAGTGTGCTTTCTCATCCCTCGCCGATCATTGTCGTCCAACATTTGTTTTTGAAATCCTGGCGAGTTCTCCTACACATGAACTCGTATTTGAGAAGTAGGCAAAAGCTTCAGACACACGTTAAATTTTGTTTTATTCAAACCCCACCGCACAACAATCGAGCAGCGGTACTTTGCTTCCCTTGGCGACTTCTCGTTGTCTTGCACTCCTCTACAGTACGAGATAGTTCCGTACAGTACACACAGAAAGATGACAGAGAAGTAGAAATAAGATTGAGTGGCGCGAAAGAATTTTTTTCATTAATGTTTGTGGCGTTCCGTCCACCAATGTGCCATAAATATAGCTGCTTCGCCGCTTATCCGGCGTGAGGATGAGTCCACGGTCGCGGTTAGGCAGTTGCATAATCTTTGCACTGTCTAATTCACTCTATTCGTATTTTTCATGTAGCCGGGCGCTCGAGATAATTCGAATCACGCGCCTCTATACGTAAAGTGCCCGCCAGCGGCGCCCGCTCGGGCGATCGCTACAGCGCCGGACGCGGACGAGTGCGCGTACGTCGCGCGCTCCACTTTCGATTTTTGGGACGAACGTTGTCGAACCGAAGAAGTAGAGACCACAGGAGACGCGCTAAGGACAGGAGAGAGAAAATATCATTAGGCCCGATCGATACCCTGATTAGGAGAAATACCCAACATTGTTAAAAAGAGACTAGTATTTAATGGCATCGGAATTAAGAGCGCACGAATTAAACGCGTGAGGGTTTTAAGAACGCGCAGTGTTCGAGATAATCTGTTCTAGCAAAAACCAAGAAGAGATTACGAGGACGCGCGACTCGACACCGTCCGATCCGAGGGGCTCGTGAGACCATGGGCGAACTTCGAGGGAGATTCAGTAAGTTCGGACGTTTAATGAGAAATACTGTGATTGTGCCTGCATGTGAGCCTCGGTGACGGTCCTTGAGCTCGCGAATTGCGCGAGCGCACCGTAGCGCGTTATAAGCCGCGAGAATCTTTGTGGTGCTGTTTCCCTAATCCGGTAGAACAACCGGATTTCAACCGGATCAAAGGATTTCAATCTTTTTTACCATTATAATGTCTAGACTCACCTGACATATTATCGCAGCAGGAAGCTGATTCGAATCCCCGTCAATGACCATGGTTCTCACGCCCAGAATGAATGGCGTCGGTGAGGTGCCCTTTCCGGACGCTGGTCCCGCCATCATGCCACCAGAGCCACCTGAATGCATTTGCAAAACGAATCGCAGATAATCATTAATGAAGTTTTAGTTAAGTCTTTGCCAACGTCTACGTGTACATCATAAAAACTTACCGCCACCTTATCTATAGCAAATGCTCAAAATGGCCGCCGTTTGCCTGCACGCAGCAACGGGCTCGACGCACCAGGCTCTCCCGGCAATTTTCAAGCATATCCGCAGTTACCGTGCGGAGGGCTTCTTCGAAGCGGAGCTCAAGGTGGGCCCGATCGCGCAAGGGTTGGCGATATACGTGGGACTTCACGTGGCCCCACAGGAAAAAATCCAACGGATTCAGATCCGGGGATCGCGCCGGCCAGTCCCGCATCCCCCCTCGGCCGATGAATCGATCGCCAAATATTTCTTCCACGGCCTGCCTCGCAATTCGGCTCGTATGTGCCGGTGCACCGTCATGCTGAAGTATGGCGTTCTGTACCGCTGCCTCCCCTATACCCGCACGCCTGCACAATTGCAGGAAGTTGGTCGAGATGAAGTGTGCGTACTGCACACTTCTCAAATGTCCCGCAAACTGAAACGGTCCAATCTGAAAAGAACAATATCCGATGATCGTTGTGTTCAATTTATTTTGTCGTCGAGTTTACATTTTTCGAATGCGAAATGTAAATTCTCATTAATGTCCAGCCTTGCCCGAAAGTATGTGAGACCCTGTACGAACACCCTGTCATTTTTTTCCTATTTGGGGAAATAAACGAATATCTCGGCAAAAAAAAATCGTTAACCAATTTAGAGAACGGCGTTTGGAAGAGTACAAGCTTCATTTTTATTTTAGCCATTTTATTGTAGGCGGTACGTTGTTTCGAAAATGCCGGTTTTATCACAGTTTTCGTACGTAGCAAAATCGCGTCCCGGATTTTGAACAATACTGATTTCGCCATTCAGCCATAATATCCTGCGAAAAGGGCACTGTTACATTTAGTTTTGTTTTTTCCTTTTATTTTGGCAATTTCTTTTCGCAGTGCTATTCAATTTTTTCTTTGAAAAAAAAAAAAACGGCCAGTTTTTCAAGAGCCGGCAGAGTGCGCCGTATCTCGCAAACTAAGAGGTTTAGAATACTTCAGTCGAAGGAGTAAAAACTTGTGTTTCATTGTGTTGAAGTCAGTTAATGTTTTTTTTAGATTTCATTTCGAAATTTCTTTGCATCGCTATTTTCTGTCGACTATTACTAAAACAAAAAAAGCGAAGCAATGAAATTTGGAAAGAAATCTGAGAAAAATCAGTGACTCCAAATAGCAAAATACAACTTTACACTTCTCAGACTAAATATTCGAAACCTCATAGTTGTCAAGTTACGCCGCACGATGCTCGCTACTCGGAAATCTGCTTTAAAAACCCGATAACACGGCGCAAAGAAAATTTCATTTTTTTTACGAAACTGAAGATATTGGTGTCCTTTTCAGAGAGCTTGTCAATGAGCGGTGACAATACTACTTTTCAGAGTCCAGCACGCGATTTTGCAGAGTGGAAAAATCGTAAAAAAGCAGTATTTTCAAAATGACGTAGCAGCTAGAAAAATCGCGAAAACAAAAATAAAAAAGCAAAATGAAGCTGGATTTGTCCTCATCAAAAACCCGCTTGATACATCGGTTTGGACTTTTTTCCACTGAGATATTCGATATTTTGCCCGGATAGAAAAATGACAGGGCGCCTAATACGTTCGGCCAAGTAAAGGCTGGAGTATGTATTCTCCTTCTAAAAAATGTAAAAAGGTTGTATTTTCCTATGTTGGAGAACACTTTGTATTCATTTTTCCCGCAATTTCTTCGTATCGCTATTATCGGTTCATAGTCGATGGTTCGCAAAAGTATCGCAAATACAGAAATAAAATTGAGAGGAATTTTTCTCTTCTTTTCAAACAAGCTTTTCTATAATGTGCCAAAAAATAAAAAAAATTTTGATCGAATTTATTAAACATTCAAAAAGTTGAGCGCCCCAATCTTTTATTTATAGGAAAGTTTGTTAACAACGAAAAATCTTACCAAATTGCCTCCCATTATTCCAGCCCACACGTTCATCGGCGGAAAACGATGCTGATGCCGGGCTTCGATGGCAAGGTGGGGATTCGCGTCCTTGGGAGCCCAGTAGTGGGAATTCCTCGTATTCCAGGTCCCGTTTCGTCCGAATGAACTTTCATCCGTGAAAATGATCGCCCTTAAGAAGTTATTGTCCGCCTCGTGTGCATTTAGGAGCCAACGGCAAAACTCTGTCCGCCTCTCGTAATCGTCCTCGATAAGACCCTGCACACGCGTATAATGGAAAGGGTGCATTTCCGCGGATTTCAGTGTACGGTGCACCGTTGATGCACTCGTTCCAAGCGCTCGAGCCACGGCGCGCGTGCTCGTAGTCGGGTCTTGCTCAACCGCTCGGAGAATGTTTTCTTCCCGGCGAACGGTTCGAGCAGTCCGCGGCCGACCCGCACTACTGCGATTCGGCATCACGTTTCCGCATTCGCGCAAGCGGTTAAACGCTGCCGAAATCACTTTGTGGCTTGGGTGCCGTCGTCCTGGAAAATTTTCCGCGTAGGCAATTGCCGCTGCCCGTCCATTGAATCGGCATTCTCCATAACACCCGATCATGTCCGCATATTCTCCAGTGGTATAATCGCCCATACCGGCTTCGATTTTCTCTCTATGTTCTCAATTTATTCCTCGCACTAGATCGCTCGCGCTATGCTCAGCTCACGTTAGCTACTGAGAAGAGTCGCCTTGTTGATCGCCGTTCCATTGTTTTTCAATCGTCTGTTTCGTGGCGTTTGGCATAAGCCTCCTCTGTTGAACATTTTTGATAACCCAAACAAAAGAAAACGCACACGCCACGATACGCACACACGTCGTGTCGTGGCGTGTGCGTTTCTTTTGACAAACTTGTCAAAAGTTTTGAAAAACAATGGATGGATGGATGGAAACAATTCTTTTGAAAAACAATGCAACGGCGATCAACAAGGCGACTCTTCTCAGTACTGCCTACGTGGAAAATTTTCCAGGACGACGGCACCCAAGCCACAAAGTGATTTCGGCAGCGTTTAACCGCTTGCGCGAATGCGGAAACGTGATGCCGAATCGCAGTAGTGCGGGTCGGCCGCGGACTGCTCGAACCGTTCGCCGGGAAGAAAACATTCTCCGAGCGGTTGAGCAAGACCCGACTACGAGCACGCGCGCCGTGGCTCGAGCGCTTGGAACGAGTGCATCAACGGTGCACCGTACACTGAAATCCGCGGAAATGCACCCTTTCCATTATACGCGTGTGCAGGGTCTTATCGAGGACGATTACGAGAGGCGGACAGAGTTTTGCCGTTGGCTCCTAAATGCACACGAGGCGGACAATAACTTCTTAAGGGCGATCATTTTCACGGATGAAAGTTCATTCGGACGAAACGGGACCTGGAATACGAGGAATTCCCACTACTGGGCTCCCAAGGACGCGAATCCCCACCTTGCCATCGAAGCCCGGCATCAGCATCGTTTTCCGCCGATGAACGTGTGGGCTGGAATAATGGGAGGCAATTTGGTAAGATTTTTCGTTGTTAACAAACTTTCCTATAAATAAAAGATTGGGGCGCTCAACTTTTTGAATGTTTAATAAATTCGATCAAAATTTTTTTTATTTTTTGGCACATTATAGAAAAGCTTGTTTGAAAAGAAGAGAAAAATTCCTCTCAATTTTATTTCTGTATTTGCGATACTTTTGCGAACCATCGACTATGAACCGATAATAGCGATACGAAGAAATTGCGGGAAAAATGAATACAAAGTGTTCTCCAACATAGGAAAATACAACCTTTTTACATTTTTTAGAAGGAGAATACATACTCCAGCCTTTACTTGGCCGAACGTATTAGGCGCCCTGTCATTTTTCTATCCGGGCAAAATATCGAATATCTCAGTGGAAAAAAGTCCAAACCGATGTATCAAGCGGGTTTTTGATGAGGACAAATCCAGCTTCATTTTGCTTTTTTATTTTTGTTTTCGCGATTTTTCTAGCTGCTACGTCATTTTGAAAATACTGCTTTTTTACGATTTTTCCACTCTGCAAAATCGCGTGCTGGACTCTGAAAAGTAGTATTGTCACCGCTCATTGACAAGCTCTCTGAAAAGGACACCAATATCTTCAGTTTCGTAAAAAAAATGAAATTTTCTTTGCGCCGTGTTATCGGGTTTTTAAAGCAGATTTCCGAGTAGCGAGCATCGTGCGGCGTAACTTGACAACTATGAGGTTTCGAATATTTAGTCTGAGAAGTGTAAAGTTGTATTTTGCTATTTGGAGTCACTGATTTTTCTCAGATTTCTTTCCAAATTTCATTGCTTCGCTTTTTTTGTTTTAGTAATAGTCGACAGAAAATAGCGATGCAAAGAAATTTCGAAATGAAATCTAAAAAAAACATTAACTGACTTCAACACAATGAAACACAAGTTTTTACTCCTTCGACTGAAGTATTCTAAACCTCTTAGTTTGCGAGATACGGCGCACTCTGCCGGCTCTTGAAAAACTGGCCGTTTTTTTTTTTTTCAAAGAAAAAATTGAATAGCACTGCGAAAAGAAATTGCCAAAATAAAAGGAAAAAACAAAACTAAATGTAACAGTGCCCTTTTCGCAGGATATTATGGCTGAATGGCGAAATCAGTATTGTTCAAAATCCGGGACGCGATTTTGCTACGTACGAAAACTGTGATAAAACCGGCATTTTCGAAACAACGTACCGCCTACAATAAAATGGCTAAAATAAAAATGAAGCTTGTACTCTTCCAAACGCCGTTCTCTAAATTGGTTAACGATTTTTTTTTGCCGAGATATTCGTTTATTTCCCCAAATAGGAAAAAAATGACAGGGTGTTCGTACAGGGTCTCACATACTTTCGGGCAAGGCTGGACATTAATGAGAATTTACATTTCGCATTCGAAAAATGTAAACTCGACGACAAAATAAATTGAACACAACGATCATCGGATATTGTTCTTTTCAGATTGGACCGTTTCAGTTTGCGGGACATTTGAGAAGTGTGCAGTACGCACACTTCATCTCGACCAACTTCCTGCAATTGTGCAGGCGTGCGGGTATAGGGGAGGCAGCGGTACAGAACGCCATACTTCAGCATGACGGTGCACCGGCACATACGAGCCGAATTGCGAGGCAGGCCGTGGAAGAAATATTTGGCGATCGATTCATCGGCCGAGGGGGGATGCGGGACTGGCCGGCGCGATCCCCGGATCTGAATCCGTTGGATTTTTTCCTGTGGGGCCACGTGAAGTCCCACGTATATCGCCAACCCTTGCGCGATCGGGCCCACCTTGAGCTCCGCTTCGAAGAAGCCCTCCGCACGGTAACTGCGGATATGCTTGAAAATTGCCGGGAGAGCCTGGTGCGTCGAGCCCGTTGCTGCGTGCAGGCAAACGGCGGCCATTTTGAGCATTTGCTATAGATAAGGTGGCGGTAAGTTTTTATGATGTACACGTAGACGTTGGCAAAGACTTAACTAAAACTTCATTAATGATTATCTGCGATTCGTTTTGCAAATGCATTCAGGTGGCTCTGGTGGCATGATGGCGGGACCAGCGTCCGGAAAGGGCACCTCACCGACGCCATTCATTCTGGGCGTGAGAACCATGGTCATTGACGGGGATTCGAATCAGCTTCCTGCTGCGATAATATGTCAGGTGAGTCTAGACATTATAATGGTAAAAAAGATTGAAATCCTTTGATCCGGTTGAAATCCGGTTGTTCTACCGGATTAGGGAAACAGCACCACAAAGATTCTCGCGGCTTATAACGCGCTACGGTGCGCTCGCGCAATTCGCGAGCTCAAGGACCGTCACCGAGGCTCACATGCAGGCACAATCACAGTATTTCTCATTAAACGTCCGAACTTACTGAATCTCCCTCGAAGTTCGCCCATGGTCTCACGAGCCCCTCGGATCGGACGGTGTCGAGTCGCGCGTCCTCGTAATCTCTTCTTGGTTTTTGCTAGAACAGATTATCTCGAACACTGCGCGTTCTTAAAACCCTCACGCGTTTAATTCGTGCGCTCTTAATTCCGATGCCATTAAATACTAGTCTCTTTTTAACAATGTTGGGTATTTCTCCTAATCAGGGTATCGATCGGGCCTAATGATATTTTCTCTCTCCTGTCCTTAGCGCGTCTCCTGTGGTCTCTACTTCTTCGGTTCGACAACGTTCGTCCCAAAAATCGAAAGTGGAGCGCGCGACGTACGCGCACTCGTCCGCGTCCGGCGCTGTAGCGATCGCCCGAGCGGGCGCCGCTGGCGGGCACTTTACGTATAGAGGCGCGTGATTCGAATTATCTCGAGCGCCCGGCTACATGAAAAATACGAATAGAGTGAATTAGACAGTGCAAAGATTATGCAACTGCCTAACCGCGACCGTGGACTCATCCTCACGCCGGATAAGCGGCGAAGCAGCTATATTTATGGCACATTGGTGGACGGAACGCCACAAACATTAATGAAAAAAATTCTTTCGCGCCACTCAATCTTATTTCTACTTCTCTGTCATCTTTCTGTGTGTACTGTACGGAACTATCTCGTACTGTAGAGGAGTGCAAGACAACGAGAAGTCGCCAAGGGAAGCAAAGTACCGCTGCTCGATTGTTGTGCGGTGGGGTTTGAATAAAACAAAATTTAACGTGTGTCTGAAGCTTTTGCCTACTTCTCAAATACGAGTTCATGTGTAGGAGAACTCGCCAGGATTTCAAAAACAAATGTTGGACGACAATGATCGGCGAGGGATGAGAAAGCACACTACTCGACTGTTGTATGGGATACTTTACAGAAAAAAATCATTCTATACTTCCGAAGCTCCCGGCTACTTCTTTCATGTGTCATTATGTGTACTGAAATGCTCTGGTGTATTAAGGAAATCATTAGAACAAGACCAGTCATCAATGGATGAGAGATCAGGCTGCTGTAACGTCACATGGTACACTTTAGACCAAAAATATTATTTCGTGCGTCCGAAGTTTCTGGCTCCGTGTGACTCTAATTTTTTCGTGTACTGAAAGTCGCTAGTAGATGATAAAAAATATAAGACTGAATGAATCGGCAGAGAAGGAGATAGATAAGAAATGAATGGTGAATTTTGCCCCTGGTAGCAAAAAAATGCCTGCGCTTGAATATTCTGCCGCCTATTTACATCTACATGTATGCTTACCCGAACTCGAAAAATCCAGGAATTCAGAAAAAAATCTGGACAACAATAAATTGACCAGGCATGAGAGGTGAGACGTGTCGAATGGCGCATGGTACCGATTTGATAAAAAAAAAAAAATGATTTCCCGTGTCTGAAGCTTCTAGTAATTTCTCACATGTGTTTTTATATATACGAGAACTTTGGGGTACCGTAAAAAAAATATTAGACAACAATAGGTAATGAAGGGATGACAGGTGACACTGCTCGATTGTTCGACCGTACAACTTTAATGAAAAAAATTATTTCGCGAATCTCAAGCTCATGGCTACGTCTCTGCCAGCATTCTGTGCATACTGTACGTAACTCTCTAGTACTGTAGAGAAGTCGTAGACAACGAGAAGTCGACAAGGGCTAAAAGGTACGGCTGCTCGATTGTTGTGTGGTGGAGATTGAATGAATTTTTTTTTTTCGTGAGTCTGAAGCTTTTGGCTCCTTCTCATATACGTTTTTATGTGTAGGAGAACTCGCCAGTATTTCAAAAACAAAAATTGGACAACAATGAATCGGCGAGGGATGAGGAGTCGCCCTGCTCGACTGTTGTATGCATTACTTACCAGAAAAAAATCATTCTCTATTTCTGACGCTTCTGACTACTTCTACCAAATGGCTCCATGTGTACTGAAAGTCTCCAGTGCGATAAATAAATCATTAGACAACAATCAGTCAATATGGGATGAGAGGTCAGACCGCTGTACCGTCGTGTCATACACTTCCGATCAAAAAAATTATTTCGTGTGCCCGAAGTTTTTGGCTCCTTCTGAAATCGGTTCTTTCATGTTCGAAAAATCTCTGGTAGTTGAAAAACAAATATTAGTCCCAATAAATCGGCAGAGAGGGAGATATAACACGGATCGAATGTCGGTTGGTACAGGTATAACAACAACAAAAAATCGATTTCCCGTGTGTGAAACTTCTGGTTACTTCTCACATACGTTTTTATACGTACGAGAACGTCGTCGTACTGTGAAAGAAACATTAGACAACAATAAGTCATCAGGGGATGACAGGTGACAGTGCTCTATTGTTCTACCGTACAACGTCCATGGAAAAAATTATTTTGCGCCTTTCAAGCTTATGACTATTTCTCAGCCATTTTTCTGTGTGCACTGTAGCTCTTCAGTACTGTAAAGAAGTGTTAGGCAACGAGAAGTGATCAAGGGAGGAAAAGTACCACTGCTCGATAGTTGTGTAGTGGAGCTCGAATTAAAAAAAAAGGTTTCGCGTGTCCGAAGTTTTTGGCTGCTTCTCATATACGTCTGTATGCGCAGGAGAACTCGCCGGTAATTCGGAAACAAATATTGCACAACAATGAAGCGGCGAGGGATTAGAAATCACATTGCTCGACTGATCTATGGAACACTGTCCAGAAAAAAAATCATTCTCGAATTCTGAACCTTCTGGCGGTGCCTTTCACGTATCTTTGTGTGTACAGAAACGCCCCAGTACGCTAAATAAATCATTAGACAACAGCCAATCATCAAGGGATGACAGGTCAGGCTGCTGCAACGTCCTATGGTACACTTTCGATCAAATTTATTATTTCGTGTGACCGAAATTTCTGGCTCGTTCTGACATTAGTTTTTTCGCGTACTAGAGGTCGCTAGTAGTTGAAGAAAACAAAAAAGTATTCGTCTCTATAAATCGGCAGAGAAGGAGGTGGATAAAAAATTAAATGTTGTAATGTACACCTCGTAGCAAAAAAAAAATTGCGTGTGCCCGAATATTCTGGCCACTTTTTACATCTGTATGTATGCATACTAGAACGCTCGAGGAATTCAGACAAAATACTGGACAACAATATATGGCCCGGCATGAGAGGTGGGACTTCTCGATTGTTGCATGGTACAGATTTAATTTAAAAACATCTGATTTTCCGTGTCTGAAGCTTCTAGATACTTCTCAAATACGTTTTTATATGTACGGAACTGCATCGTACTGTAAAAAAATCATAGACAACAATATGTCATCAAGGGGTGACAGATGACACTGCTCGATTGTTGTACCGTACAACTTGTATGGGAAAAAAAAAAATTCGCTCCTCTCAAGCGTATGGCAACTTCTCACCCATCTTTCTGTATGTACGGTAACACTCTAGTACTGTAAAGACGTGCTAGACAACGAGAAGTCATCACGGGAGGAAAGGTAGCACTGCTCGATTGTTGTGTGATGGAGCTTGAATGAAGAAAATTGTTTCGTGTGTCCGAAGCTTCCAGCTACTTCTCACATACGTCTCTATGTGTAGGAGAACTAGCCACTCGTGTAACAAACAAATATTGAACAACGATGAATCGGCAAGGGATAAGAAATCACACCGCTCGACTGTTGTATGGAATACATTCCAGAAAAAAGTAATTCTCTGCTTCTGAAGCTCCTGGCTACTTCTTTCATGTGTCATTATGTGTACTGAAATGCTCCAGTATGCAAAGAAAACCATTAGAACAAGACCAGTCATCAACGGATAGGAGGTCAGGCTGCTGTAACGTCGTATGGTACACTTCCGATTAAAAGTCTTATGTCGCGCGTCCGAAGATTCTGGCTGTGTCTGACATTAGTTCTTTCGTCTACCGATAGGCGCTAGTAGATGAAAAAGAAAATTTAGTCACCATTGATCAGCAGAGAAGGGGATAGCTCAAAAATCAAATGTTGAAATGTACACCTCGTAGCAAAAAAAATTCCGTGTGCCCGATTATTCTAGCCACCTTTTACATCTGTTTGGATGCGTACTAGAACTCTCGGGGAATTCAGAAAAAAATACTGGACAACAAGAAATGGACCAGGCATCAAAGTTGGGACTTTTCGATTGTTGCATGGTACAGGTTTAATAAATATAAATGATTCCCCGTGTCTGAAGTTTCTATTATTCTGACATACGTATTCATATGTACGAGAACTTTGTGGTACCGTAAAAAAAATATTATGTAGCAATGAGTCATCAAGGGATGACAGGTGACACTGCTCGATTGTTCAACCGTACAACTTGCATGAAAAAAATTATTTCGCGCCTCTGAAGCGTATGGCCACTTCTCAGCCATCTTTCTGCGATTACTGTTACTCTCCAGTACTGTAAAGAAATGCTAGACCACGAGAAGTGATGAAGGGAAGAAAGGTACCTCTGCTCGATTGTTGTGTGGTGGAGCTTGGATAAAAAAAATTGTTTCTTCTGTCTGAAGCTTTTGGCTCCGTCTCATATACGTCTTTATGTGTAGGAGAACTCGCCAGTATTTCAAAAACAAATATTGGACAACAATGAATCGGCGGGGGATGAGAAATCACACTGCTCGCCTGTTCTATGGAACACTTTCTAGCACTTATGTACAATACTTGACAGTTACAGTACACACAGTAAGATGGCTGAGATGAAGCCATAAGCTTGAGAGGCGCGAAATAATTTTTTCCATGTATGTTGTACGGTAGAACAATCGAGCAGTGTCAGCTGTCATCCCTTCATGACTTATGGTTGTCTAATATCTTTTTTACAGTACGAGGAATGACTCGTACATATAAGAACATATGTGAGAAGTAACTAGGAGCTTCAGATACGGGAAATCGATTTTTTTTATTCAACCTGTACCATACAACATTCGATTCATGTTCTGTCTCCCTCTCTGCCGATTTATTGATACTTATTTTTTTTTTATGTCAACTACTAGAGACTTTTAGAACCCGAAAGAACAGATGTCGGAGGGAGCCAAAAACTTCGGACGCACGAAATAATTTTTTTGATAGGAAGTGTATCGCACGACGGTACACCAGTCTGACCTCTCATCCCATGCTGACTGATTATTGTCTGATTATAAATTTAGCGTACTGGAGAGTTTCAGTACACATGGAGACACACGGAAGGAGTAGCAAGAAACTTCAGAAATACAGAATGATTTTTTATCTGCAAAGTATTCCATACAACAATCGAGCATTGTGATTTCTCATCCCTTGCCGATTCATTGTTGTCCAATACTTGCCTTTAAAATACTGGCAAGTTCTCCTACATATAGAGACGTATGTGAGAAGGAGCCATGAGCTTCAGACAGAAGAAACAATTTTTTTTAGCCAAGCTCCACCACACAACAATCGAGCAGTGGTACCTTTCCTCCCTTGATGACTTCTCGTTGTCTAGCACGTCTTTTCCGTACTAGGCACTTAGCGGACACACAGAACATGAGAGAAGCGATTTCTTTTTTTTTTCATGCAAGTTGTGCGGTAGGACAATCGAGCAGTGTCCCCAGACACTCCTTGATGCCTTATTGTTGTCTAATATTTTTTCTACAGTACGAGAAAGTTCTCGTACATATAAGAACATATGTGAGAGGTAACTAGAAGCTTCAGATACGGGAAATCATATTTTCTTATTCAATCTGTCCCACGTAACGAGCGAGAAGTCCCACCTCTCAAGCCTGGACCATTTATTGTTGCTCAGTATTTTTTCTGAATTCCTCGAGGGTTCTAGTACGCATAAAAAAGGATGTAAAAAGTGGCCAGAATATTCGGGCGCACGCAATTTTTCTTTCTACCAGATGTACATTTCAACATTCGATTCTTGAGCTATCCCCTTCTCTGTCGATTGATCGTGATGAATATATTTCTCTTTTCTCAACTATTAGCGACTTTTGGTACACGAAAGAACTAATGTCTGCCGGAGCCAGAAACTTCGGACGCACGAAATAATATTTTTGATCGGAAGTGTACCGTACGATGTTACAGCAGCCCGACCTCACATCCATTGATGTCTCGTTTTGTTCTAATGATTAATTCAGCGTACTGGAGAGTTTTAGTATACACAAAGACACATGGAGGAAGTAGCCAGAAGCTTCAGAAATCGAGAATGATTTTTTTCCGGAAAGTGTTCCATAGAACAGTCGGGAAGTGTGATTTCTCAACCCTTGCCAATTCATTGTTGTCCAATATTTGTTTTTGAACTAGTGGCTAGTTCTCCTACACATAAAGACGTATATGAGCAGTAGCCAAAAGCTTTGGACACAGGAAACAATGTTTTTTGTTCAAGCTCCACCGCACAACAATCGAGCAGTGGTACCTTTCCTCCCTTGATGACTTCTTGTTGTCTAGCTCGTCTTTACAGTACTAGAGAGTTACCGTACACACGCTTAAGAGGCTCGAAATAATTTTTTTATGAAAGTTGTACGGTAGAACAATCAATCAGTGTCACCTGTCATCCCTTGATAGCTTATTGTTGTCTAATTTTTTTTTTACAGTACCATGAAGGTTTCGTACGTATAAAAACATATGTGAGGAGTAACTAGAAGCTTCAGACAAGGGGAATCGATTTTTTTAAATTAAACTCGTACCATACAACATTCGATTTTTGTTCTGTGTCCCTCTCTGCCGATTCATTGAGACTATTATTTTTTTTTCCACTACCAGAGACTTTTTGAACACGAATGAAAAGATGTCAGAAGGAGCCAAAAACTTAGGACGCACGAAATAATTTTTCTGTTCGGAAGTACATTACACGACGGTACTACAGTGTGACCGCTCGTCCCGTGTGGACTGATTGTTGTCTAATGATTTATTTAGCGTACGAGAGAGTTTCAGAGCACATGAAGACGCATGGAAAAAGTAGCCAGACGCTTCAGAAATACGGAATGATTTTTTTGTAGACAGTGTTCCATGCAACAGTCGAGCAGTGTGATTTCTCGTCCCCCGCCGACTCATTGTCGTCCAATATTTGTTTTCGAAATACTTGCGAGTTCTCCGACACATAAAGATGTATTTCAGGAGTAGCCAAAAGCTTCAGTCACACGAACAATTTTTTTTTATTCGAGCCCCAGCACGCAACAATCGACCAGCGGAACTAGAAAGTTACATACAGTACACAAGGAAGAATGACAGAGAAGTTGCTATAAGCTTGACAGGCGCGAAATAATTTGTTTCGTTTAAGTTGTAAGGTAGATCAATCGAGCAGTTTCACCTGTCATCCCTTGATGACCTATTGTTGTCCAATATTTTCTTTACACTACAAAGAAGGTCTCGTACATATCGAAACATATGGTATGTGTGAAGTAACTAGAAGCTTCGGACACGGGAAATCGATTTTTTTTATTACACCTGTACCGTACAACATTCGATTCTCGTTCTATCTCCCTCTCTGCCGATATATTGAGACTAATATTTTTTCCAACTACTAGCGACTTTCAGTACACGAAAGAACTAATGTCAGACGGAGCCAGAAACTTCGGACGCACGAAATAGTATTTTTGATCGAAAGTGTACCATACGACGTTACGGCAGACTGACCTCTCATCCATTGATGACTGGTCTTGTTCTAATGATTTACTTAGCATACTGGAGAGTTCCAGTACACATGAAGAGATATGAAAGAAGTAGCCAGGTCCTTCAGAAATCGAAAATCATTGTTTTCTGGACAGTGTTCCACAGAACAGTCGAGCGGTGTGATTTCTCATTCCCTGCCGATTCATTGTTGTCCGATATTTTTTCTACATACTCGCAAGTTTTCCTACACATAAAAAGATATGTGAGAAGTAGCCGAAAGCTTTAGATGCACGAAACAATTTTTTTATTCAAGCTTGTGAAGTGGTACCTTTCCTTCCTTCATGACTTCTCGTTGTCTAGCTCGTATTTACAGTACAAGAGAGTTACCGTACACACAGAACAATGGCTACGAAGTTGCCAGAACCTTGACAGGAGCGAAATATTTTCTTTTTCATAGAAGGTGTACGGTAAAACAATCGAGCAGTGTCAGCGGTCACCCCTCGATGACTCATTACTGTCTAATATTATTCGACAATACGAGACAGTTCTCGTACATATAAAAACATATGGGAGAAGTAAGTAGAAGCTTCAGACACGCGAAATCATTTTTTTTTAAATAAAATCTTTATCACACAACGAACGAGAAGTACCACCTCTCATGCCTGGTTGTTGTCCAGTATTTTTCTGAAATTTTCGAGAGTTCTAGTATGCATACAAACAAATGTAAAAAGTGGCCAGATTATTCGGGCAGACGCAATTTTTTTGTAGCTACGAGGTGTACAATACAACATTTGATTTTTTTATCTGGCTACTTCTCTGCCGATTGCTTGGAAATAATTATTTTTTTCAATGACTAGAGACTTTTAGTACACGAAAGAACTAATGTCAGACAGAGCCAGAAACATCGGACGCAGAAAGTAAGATTTTTTTTCGAAAGCGCACCATACGACGTCACATCAGTCTGACTACTCCTTCATTGATGACTGGTTTTGTTGTAATGATTTATTGAGCATACCGAAGAGTTTTAGTATACATAAAAAACCACGGAAGAAGTAGGCAGAAGCTTCAGAAATCGCGAATGACTGTTTTCTGAAACGTGATCCATAGATCAGTCGAGTAGTGTGATTTTTCATCCCTCGCAGCTTTACTGCTGTCCAATATTTGATTTTTAAATACTGGCAAGTTCTCCTACACCTTAAGACGTATATGAGAAGTAGCCAATAGCTTCAGACACACGAAATAATTTTTTTCATTCAAGCTCCACCACACAACTATCGAGCAGTGGTACGTTCCTGTCCTTGATCACTTCTCGTTGTCGAGCACTTCCTTACACTACTGGAGAATTACTGTACACACAGACCGATGGCTGAGAAGTAGAGCCATAAGCTAGCGACGCGTGAAATAATTCTTTTCGTGCAAGTTGTACGGTAGAACAATCGAGCAGTGTCACCTGTCATCCCTTGATGACCTATTGTTCTTTAATATTTTTTTACGCTACCGCAAAATTCTCGTACATATAAAAACACATGTCAGAAATAACTAGAAGCTTCAGAAACGGGAAAGCATTCTTTTAATTTTTATTAAACCTTTACCATGCAACAATCGAGTGGTCTCACCACTCATGCCTCGATAATTTATTGTTGTTCAGTAATTTTTCTGAATTCCTGGAGAGTTCTAGTACGCATATAAATAGATCTAATAAGTCGGCAGAATATTCAAGCACACACAATTTTTTTTGCTACGAGGTGTACAATACAATATTTTATTTTTATCCATCTCCTTCTCTGCCGATTTGTTGAAACTAATATTTTTTTAAACTACTAGCGACTTTTAGTACACGAAAGAACTAATGTCAGACAGAGTCAGAAACTTCGGACGCACGAAATATCATTTCTGTTCGAAACTGTACCATACGACGTTGCAGGAGCCTGACCTCTCATCCCTTGATGACTGGTTGTTGTCTAATGATTTCTTAAGCGTACTGGAGAGTTTCAGTACACATAAAGACACATGGAAGAAGTAGCCAGAAGATTCTGAAATCGAGAATGATTCTTTTCTGGCCAGTGTACCGTAGAACAGTCGAGCACTGTGATTTCTCATCCCTCGCCGATTCATTGTTGTCCAATATTTGTTTTTGAAATACTGGCGAGTTCTGCTACACATATAGACGTATATGAGAAGTAGCCAAACATTTCAGACGGACGAAACAATTTTTAATTTTTTTTATTCAAGCTCCACCACTCCCCAATCGAGCAGTGGTACTTTTTCTTCCTTGATCACTTGTCTTTGTCTAGCACTACATTACAGTACTGGAGAATTACAGTACACACAAAAAGATGGCTGAGAAGTAGTCATAAGCTTGAGAGGCGCGGAATAATTTTTCTCAAGGAAGTTGTACGGTAAAACAATCGAGCAGTATCACCTGTCATGCTTTAATGGCTTATTGTTGTCCAATATTTTTTTTATAGTACGAGGAAGGTCCCGTACATATAAAAACATATGTGAGAAGTAACTCGAAGCTTCAGGCACGGGAAAACGTTTTTTTTTAAATTAAACCTGTACCATACAACATTCGATTTTTGTTCTACCTCGCTCTCTGCCGATTTATTGCGACTGCTATTTTTTTTCAACTACTTGAGACTTGTCGAACACGAAGGAACAGATGTCAGAAGGAGCCAAGTACTTCGGACGCACGAAATTATTTTTTTGATCGGAAGTGTATCACACGACGGGACACCGGTCCGACCTCTCATCCCTTGTTGACTGATTGTTGTCTAACGATTTATTTACCGTACTAAAGAGTTTCAGTACACATGGAGACACATGGAAGGAGTAGCCAGAAGCTTCAGAAATGCAGAGTTATTTGTTTCCGGAAAGTATTCCATAAAACAGTCAAGCAGTGTGATTTCTCTCATCCCTTGCCGATTCATTGTTGTCCCGTATTTGGTTTAAAAATACTAGGTAGTTCTCCCACACATAACAGCGTATGTGAGAAGTAGCCAAGAGCTTCAGACACACGAATTTTTTATCTTTTTTCAAGCCCCACCACACATCAATCGAGGAGCGGTGCCTTTCCTCCCTTGATGACTTCTCGTTGTCTAGCACTTCTCTACAGTACTAGAGAGTTACAGTACACACAGAAAGATGACAAAGAACTAGCCATAAGCTTGAGAGGTGTGAAATATTTGTTTTCATTAAAGCTGTACGGCAGACCAATCGAGCAGCGTCACCTGTCACCCCTTGATGACCTATTGTTGTCTAATATTTTTTTACGGTACCGCAAAGTTCTCGTACATATGAAAACATATGTGAAAAGTAACTGGAACCTTCAACCACGGGAAATCTAGTTTTTTTTTTAATAGAACTTGTACCGTACAACATTTGATTCTTGTTCTATCTCCCTCACTGCCGATTCATTGAGACTACCATTTTGTTTTAACTACTAGAGACTTTTAGAACACGAAAGAAAATATGTCAGAAGGAGCCAAAAACTTAGGACCGAAAAATAAATTTTTTTGATCGGACGTACATCACACGACGGTACTTCAGTCTTACCGCTCATAAATTGTGGACTGATTGTTGTCTAATGATTTATTTAGCGTACTAGAGAGTCTCAGAGCACATGAAGACGCATGGAAAAAGTAGCCAGACGCTTCATAAATACGGAATGATTATTTTCTGGAAAGTGTTCCATACAACTGTCGAGCAGTGAGATTTCTCATCCCTTGCTGACTCATTGTTGTCCAATATTTGTTTTTAAAAGACTGGCGAGTTCTCCTGCACATAAAGACATATCTGAGGAGTAGCCAAAAGCTTCAGACACAAGAACAATTTGATTTATTCAAGTCCCAGCACGCAACAATCGAGCAGCGGTACCGTTCCTCCCTTGACGACTTCTCGTTGTCTAGCACTTCTATACTGTACTAGAGAGTTACATCCAGTACACAAAGAACGATGACAGAGAGGTTGCTATAAGCTTGAGAGGCGCGAAATAATTTGTTTCATTAAAGTTGTAAGGTAGATCAATCGAGTAGTGTCAGCTGGCATCCCTTGATGACCTATTGTTGTCGAATATTTTTTTTCACAGTACAAGCAAGATCTCGTACATATGAAAACATATGTGTGAAGTAAGTAGCAGCTTCGAACACGAGAAATCCATTTTTTTTGTTATTATTCCCGTACCATACAACACTCGATTCTTTCTCTCTCTCTCTCTCTCTCTCTCTCTCTCTCTCTCTCTCTCTCTCTCTCTCTCTCTCTCTCTCTCTCTCTATTTTTAGAGAGCTACTAGCGATTTTCAGTACACGAAAGAACTAATGTCAGACGGAGCGAGAAACGTCGGACCCACGAAATAGTATTTTTGATCAAAAGTGTACGACAGAACGTTACAGCAGCCTGACATCTCATCCATTGATGTCTTGTCTTGTTCGAATGATTTATTTAGCATACTGGAGAGTTCCAATACACATAACGACACATGAGAGAAGTAGCCAGGACCTTCCGAAATCGAGAATGATTTTTTTTCTGGGAAGTTTTCCATAGAACAGTCGAGCAGTGTGATTTCTCATTCCTTGCCGATTCATTGTTGTCCAATATTTTTCTGAATACTCCCGAGTTCTCCTACACATAAGGTATGTGAGAAGTAGCCAAAAGCTTCAGACCCACGAAACAATTTTTTTATTCAAGCACACAGCAATCGAGCAGTGGTACCTTTCCTCCCTTGATGACTTATCGTTGTCTAGCTCGTCTTTACAGTACTAGAGTTATCGTACACACAGAACGATGGCTGAAAAGTTGCCGGAAGCTAGAGAGGAGCGAAATATATTTTTTTTTCATAGAAGTTGTAAGGTAAAACAATCGAGCAGTGTCACCTGTCACCCCTTGATTACTTATTGTTGTCTAATATTGGTTTACAGTACGAGACAGTTCTCGTACATATAAAACCATATGTGAGAAGTAACTAGAAGCTACAGACACGGGAAATCATATTTTTTACTAAATATGTATCACGCATCAATCGAGAAGACTCACCTCTCATGCCTGGACCATTCATTGTTGTCCAGTATTTTTTCTGAGTTTCTCGAGAGTCCTCGTTCGCATACAAACAAATGTAAAGAGTAGCCAGATTATTCGGGCACGCGATATTTTTTTTGCTACGAGGTGTACAATACAACATTTGATTTTTTAGCTGGCTCCTTCTCTGCCGATTCATTGAAACTAATATTTTTTTTCAACTACTGGCGACTTTTAGTACACGAAAGAACTAATGTCAGACAGAGCCAGAAACTTCGGACGCACGAAGTACGATTTTTCATCGGAAGTGTACAGTGCCTTCATTTAATGCCTGGACATGCCTGTATGAACGCTAACTTCAAGGAGCGGTAGTATTACCGCACTGTGAAGTTAACGTCATCGGTCGATTTTCGAAAGAATTTCCCACTGATGTGTCACGCGTCATATCTAACCCGTGAGGCGATATAGCCTCGTGAAAAAATGACAGCGCTGAAGCGGTGCAACTGCAGCGTGAAGGCAGGCACCCAAAATGCTGGAGGGATGGAAATTAAGAATGCGAAATTGGAAAAGAACAGACCGATATCTTCAAAGAAAATTAGTAGAATTTTTTAGAAAAATGTTTAAAATCACGTAACACGTCCAATTACTAATTACTCTTGACTAATTAAACAAGTCATTTGAGTATGACGCTAAACGTTAAAAGCCACGGCAAGACTTTTCAGAGTTTAATTAAGTTTGTCCGTTTAATTTAAATCTCTGGTTGGATTAACGTTATCTACAGATTTAAAACGAATTCGAGTGACAGTGCAGGTGATACTGTTACGAAATAAAATCTACAATCTCGAATCATTGCGCAAAACATCGGTCCATTTTATTTCGTAGACTAAAACAACGATACCTCTTCAGAAAGGCTCATTTCAGCTTTGAAGGGCGTAATTTGTTTTAAATTATTTAAAGGCATCAAATCCAACTACAGCAAACATGATTCCAATGAACAGACATCCAACATTATTGGAATGAACCGTCTTGCACATGGGATGTCTGTCAATACTGAAAAAAAAATTTGCTGTATGCATATTTATCACCTTCGACCAAGCTAGCGAAACCCGAGAAGCGCATGGCAGGCTAATGAAATGGAGCTCCAGCGGGTATCAGCTGGCACCAGGCGGGCAATTTGGAATCGGTGTTCGGAATGGTTCTCGGGGCCTTAATTGGACATTCCCGATATTACTGACCCGAAATCGTTTCCGATTTTATCTTACTTCCGACCTGACGAGAATGTAGTATGACGGGATTTTGTGAAAACGACCCGAAAATACCAAACGAGCCGTTGATTTCATCTTTGACTCATACGCAAATGAGCTATCCTTGTATTCGCGGCTTATACCACCGCTTACATGATCCAGTCTCCCCAATCAAGAAGGAGGTGAAATCAAAGACGACCTCGACGGGACGCTTTCGAATATGTCCATTGGATGCTAGAAAGATGATTGGAGATCATTGGAGACATGGAGAAAAAATGCATCAAACATACAGTTAAAAGTTAATGAATCGGAATTTAATCAGTGGAACAAATTAGCTAAATCGGGCACGGGCGCGCTATAGGAGGTGCTAGTCTGCTGACGTCACAGCTGCAACTTTCGAATGTCCGACTGTCACAGGAAGTTGGTTGAGACTCCTAGGACACGCGGTCCAACAGAGGGATCTGAATGTGTCCCTATCCGAGAACTTTATTGAAAAGAATGTGAATTTCGAAAATTTTCGAGGATTCGCGAAAAACTTTCGGAATAAATCATTCTAGCAATAAATTTTGAAGTAATTTGGCGTGAAATTATTATTTATCACCAAATACTACGAGTGTTTTATTTTTTAATGTTGCATAAAATATCTGAACATTCTGTAGTTACATCATTTTTCAATCATAAATTCTAAATATAAAAATATTCTACATAATTATAAATATAAAAATAAATATCGTAAAATTTTGTAGTTACAGAATTTTGAAATAATTTATGAAACAGTGAAAAAACAAAAATACTCGTAGTATTTGGTAAAAACGAGTAATGTTACACTCAATTACTTTAATATGTAATGTTATTCCAAATTTATTCCAAAGGTTGTTAGCGAATCGCATATGATTGAAAATATTATTTGCGGAGCATCAAATCCTCGAACATTTTCGAAATTGAGATTATTTTCAATAAAGTTCACATCGATTAAGTTCAATCGGTTATCTTAACCCTTAATCCGTGAAGGTATTTGAGGCACCTTGATCCCGTGAACATGGGTCATTTCGTTTTTGCACTAACAAACCAACAGTTGTCAATGAAAAACATCTGAAAAAATGCATGGTCAATCTTTAGCCCGCACTTCTCAAGGGAAAATAGGGTTTTTTTTCTTTCTTATGTTTAATATTTTTTAAAATAAATAGTAAGCAACCCGCGGACGAAATGATCTTGGACAGGACGAAAAGACCCAGGTTCACGAAATGCGGATAAAAATTCTCTACTCAATCGGTCCGATTGGATCGAGAAGGCGATCCATGACGATGCTGCGAGAACGACGGTAGGAGCATTGTTTATTTAACGAAGATAAAATCGGTGCTCGGAGTGGTTCTCGGGGCCTCGATCGGACATTCCCGATATTACTGACGCGAATTCATCTCCGATTTTATCTCACTTCCGGTCAGAATGGGTCGAGAACTCTGACGATGCTGCGAGAACGATGGTAGGAGCATTGTTTATTCAACAAAGGTAAAATCGGTGCTCGGAGTGGTTCTCGGGGCCTCAAGCGAACGATCCCGATATTACTGCCCCAAAGTGGTCTCCGATTTTATCTTACTTCCGGTCAGAATGGGTCGAGAAGTCTAACGATTATGCGAGAACGACGGTAGAGGCATTGTTTATTTAACAAAGATAAAATCGGTGCTCGGAGTGGTTCTCGGGGCCTCGATCGGACATTCCCGATATTACTAGCGCGAATTCATCTCCGATTTTATCTCACTTCCGGTCAGAATGGGTCGAGAACTCTGACGATGCTGCGAGAACGATGGTAGGAGCATTGTTTATTCAACAAAGATAAAATCGGTGCTCGGAATGGTTCTCGGGGCCTCGATCGGACATTCCCGATATTACTGCCCCAAATTGGTCTCCGATTTTATCTTACTTCCGGTCAGAATGGGTCGAGAAGTCTGACGATTCTGCGAGAACGACGGTAGAGGCATTGTTTATTTAATAAAGATAAAATCGGTGCTCGGAATGGTTCTCGGGGCCTCGAGCGAACATTCCCGATATTGCTGCCCCGAATTCGTCTCCGATTTTATCTTACTTTCGGTCAGAATGGGTCGAGAAGTCTGACGATACTGCGAGAACGACGGTAGGGGCATTGTTTATTTAATAAAGATAAAATCGGTGCTCGGAATGATTCTCGGGGCCTCGATCGGAGATTCGCGCTATTACTGCCCCAAATTCGTCTCCGATTTTATCTTACTTCCGGTCAGAATGGGTCGAGAAGTCTGACGATTCTGCGAGAACGACGGTAGAGGCATTGTTTATTTAATAAAGATAAAATCGGTGCTCGGAATGGTTCTCGGGGCCTCGAGCGAACATTCCCGATATTGCTGCCCCGAATTCGTCTCCGATTTTATCTTACTTCCGGTCAGAATGGGTCAAGAAGTTTGAGGATGCTGCGAGATAGACGGTAGGAGCATTGTTTGTTTAACAAAGATAAAATCGGTGCTCGGAATGGTTCTCCGGGCCTCGATAGGAAATTCCCGATAATACTGCTCCGAAATCATCTCCGATTTTATCTTACTTCCGGTCAGAATGGGTCGAGAAGCCTGAGGATGCTGCGAGATCGACGGTAGGAGCATTGTTTATTTAACAAAGATAAAATCGGTCCTCGGAATGGTTCTCGGGGCCTCGAGCAAACATTCCCGATATTGCTGCCGCGAATTCGTCTCCGATTTTATCTAACTTCCGATCCGAATGGGTCGAGAAGTCTGACGATGCTGCGAGAACGACGGTAGGACCATTGTTTATTTAACAAAGATAAAATCGGTGCTCGGAATTGTTCTCGGGGTCTCGATCGGAAATTCCCGATAATACTGCTCCGAAATCATCTCGGATTTTATCTTACTTCCGGTCAGAATGGGTCGAGAAGTCTGAGGATGCTGCGAGATCGACGGTAGGAGCATTGTTTACTTAACAAAGATAAAATCGGTGCTCGGAATGGTTCTCGAGGCCTCGATCGGACATTCACGATATACCTGTCCCGAAGTCGTCTCCGATTTGATCTTACTTCCGGTCAGAATGGGTCGAGAAGTCTGACGATTCTGCGAGAACGACGGTAGAGGCATTGTTTATTTAATAAAGATAGCATCGGTGCTCGGAATGGTTCTCGGGGCCTCGAGCGAACATTCCCGATATTGCTGCCGCGAGTTTGTCTCCGATTTTATCTTACTTCCGGTCAGAATGAGTCGAGAAGTCTGACGATGCTGCGAGAACGACGGCGGGAGCATTGTTTATTTAACAAAGATAAAATCGGTGCTCGGAATGGTTCTCGGGGCCTCGAGCGAACATTCCCGATATTGCTGCCCCGAATTCGTCTCTGATTTTATCTTACTTCCGGTCAGAATGGGTCAAGAAGTTTGAGGATGCTGCGAGATCGACGGTAGGAGCATTGTTTATTTAACAAAGATAAAATCGGTGCTCGGAATGGTTCGCCGGTCCTTGATAGGAAATTCCCGATAATACTGCTCCGAAATCATCGCCGATTTTATCTTACTTCCGGTCAGAATGGGTCGAGGAGTCTGAGGATGCTGCGAGATCGACGGTAGGAACATTGTTTATTTAACAAAGATAAAATCGGTGCTCGGAATGGTTCTCGGGGCCTCGAGCAAACATTCCCGATATTGCTGCCGCGAATTCGTCTCCGATTTTATCTAACTTCCGATCTGAATGGGTCGAGAAGTCTGACGATGCTGCGAGAACGACGGTAGGACCATTGTTTATTTAACAAAGATAAAATCGGTGCTCGGAATGGTTCTCGGGGTCTCGATCGGAAATTCCCAATAATACTGCTCCGAAATCATCTCCGATTTTATCTTACTTCCGGTCAGAATGGGTCGAGAAGTCTGAGGATGCTGCGAGATCGACGGTAGGAAGATTGTTTATTTAACAAAGATAAAATCGGTGCTCGGAATGGTTCTCGAGGCCTAGATCGGACATTCACGATATACCTGTCCCGAAGTCGTCTCCGATTTGATCTTACTTCCGGTCAGAATGGGTCGAGAAGTCTGACGATTCTGCGAGAACGACGGTAGAGGCATTGTTTATTTAATAAAGATAACATCGGTGCTCGGAATGGTTCTCGGGGCCTCGAGCGAACATTCCCGATATTGCTGCCGCGAGTTTGTCTCCGATTTTATCTTACTTCCGGTCAGAATGAGTGGAGAAGTCTGACGATGCTGCGAGAACGACGGTAGGAGCATTGTTTATTTAACAAAGATAAAATCGGTGCTCGGAATGGTTCTCGGGGCCTCGATCGGAAATTCCCGATAATACTGCTCCGAAATCATCTCCGATTTTATCTTACTTCCGGTCAGAATGGGTCGAGAAGTCTGAGGATGCTGCGAGATCGACGGTAGGAACATTGTTTATTTAACAAAGATAAAATCGGTGCTCGGAGTGGTGCTCGGGGCCTCGATCGGACATTCCCGATATTATTGGCGCGAATTCATCTCCGATTTTATCTCACTTCCGGTCAGTATGGGTCGAGAACTCTGACGATGCTGCGAGAATGATGGAAGGAGCATTGTTTATTCAACAAAGATAAAATCGGTGCTCGGAATGGCTCTCGGGGCCTCGATCAGACATTCCCGATATTACTGCCCCAAATAGGTCTCCGATTTTATCTTACTTCCGGTCAGAATTGGTCGAGAAGTCTGACGATCCTGCGAGAACGACGATAGGAGCATTGTTTATTTAACAAAGATAAAATCGGTGCTCGGAATGGTTCTCGGGGCCTCAAGCGAACGATCCCGATATTACTGCCCCGAAATCATCTCCGATTTTATCCCACTTCCGGTCAGAACGGGTCGAGAAGTCTGAGGATGCTGCGAGATCGACGGTAGGGGCATTGTTTATTCAACAAAGATAAAATCGGTGCTCGGAATGGTTCTCGGGGCCTCGAGCGAACATTCCCGATATTGCTGGCGCGAGTTTGTCTCCGATTTTATCTTACTTCTGGTCAGAATGGGTCAAGAAGTTTGACGGTGGTGCGAGAACGACGGTAGCAGCATTGTTTATTTAACAAAGATAAAATCGGTGCTCGGAATGGTTCTCGAGGCCTCGATCGGACATTCTCGATAATACCGCCCCGAATTCGTCTCCGATTTTATCTTACTTCCGGTCAGAATGGGTCGAGAAGTCTGACGATCCTGCGAGAACGACGGTAGGGGCATTGTTTATTTAACAAAGATAAAATCGGTGCTCCGAATGGTTTTCGGGGCTTCGATCGGAAATTTCCGATATTACTGCCCCGAAATCATCTCCGATTTTATCTCACTTCCGGTCAGAATGGGTCGAGAACTCTGACGACGCTACGAGAACGACGGTAGGAGCATTGTTTATTTAACAAAGATAAAATCGGTGCTCGGAATGCTTCTCGGGGCCTCGATCGGACATTCCCGATATTACTGCCCCGGAATCATCTCCGATTTTATCTTACTTCCGGTCAGAATGGGTCAAGAAGTTTGACGGTGGTGGGAGAACGATGGTAGCAGCATTGTTTATTTAACAAAGACAAAATCGGTGCTCGGAATGCTTCTCGGGGCCTCGATCGGACATTCCTGATATTACTGCCCCGAATTCGTCTCCGATTTTATCTTACTTCCGGTCAGAATGGGTCGAGAAGTCTGACGATCCTGCGAGAACGACGGTAGGGGCATTGTTTATTTAACAAAGATAAAATCGGTGCTCGGAATGGTTCTCGAGGCCTTGATCGGAAATTCCCGATATTACTGCCCCGAAATCATCTCCGATTTTATATTACTTCTGGTCAGAATCGGTCGAGAAGTCTGAGGATGCTGCGAGATCGACGGTAGGGGCATTGTTCATTTAACGAAGATAAAATCGGTGCTCGGTATGGTTCTCGGGGCCTCGAGCGAACATTCCCGATATTGCTGCCGCGAATTCGTCTCCGATTTTATCTTACTTCCGGTCAGAATGGGTCAAGAAGTCTGACGGTGGTTCGAGAACGACGTTAGGAGCATTGTTTATATAACAAAAATAAAATCGGTGCTCGGAATGGTTCTCGGGGCCTCGATTGGACATTCCCGATATTACTGCCCCGAATTCGTCTCCGTTTTTATCTTACTTCCGGTCAGAATTGGTCGAGAAGTCTGACGGTGGTCCGAGAACGACGGTAGGAGCATTGTTTATTTAACAAAGATCGTCAGACTTCTCGACCCATTCTGACCGGAAGTAAGATAAAATCGGAGGCCAATTTGGGGCAGTAATATCGGGAATGTCCGATCGAGGCCCCGAGAACCATTCCGAGCACCGATTTTATCTTTGTTGAATAAACAATGCTCCTACCATCGTTCTCGCAGCATCGTCAGAGTTCTCGACCCATTCTGACCGGAAGTAAGATAAAATCGGAGACCAATTTGGGGCAGTAATATCGGGAATGTCCGATCGAGGCCCCGAGAACCACTCCGAGCACCGATTTTATCTTTGTTAAATAAACAATGCTCCTACCGTCGATCTCGCAGCATCCTCAGACTTCTCGACCCATTCTGACCGGAAGTAAGATAAAATCGGAGATGGTTTCGGAGCAGTATTATCGGAAATTTCCGATCGAGGCCCCGAGAACCATTCCGAGCACCGATTTTATGTTTGTTAAATAAACAATGCTCCTACCGTCGTTCTCGCATCATCGTGAGACTTCTCGACCCATTCGGATCGGAAGTAAGATAAAATCGGAGACGAATTCGGGGCAGTAATATCGGGAATGTCCAATCGAGGCCTCGAGAAGCATTCCGAGCACCGATTTTATCTTTGTTAAATAAACAATGCTCCTACCGTCGATCTCGCAGCATCCTCAGACTTCTCGACCCATTCTGACCGGAAGTAAGATAAAATCGGAGATGATTTTGGAGCAGTATTATCGGGAATTTCCTATCGAGGCCCGGAGAACCATTCCGAGCACCGATTTTATCTTTGTTAAATAAACAATGCTCCTACCGTCTATCTCGCAGCATCCTCAAACTTCTTGAACCATTCTGACCTCAAGTAAGATAAAATCGGAGACGAATTCGGGGCAGCAATATCGGGAATGTTCGCTCGAGGCCCCGAGAACCATTGCGAGCACCGATTTTATCTTTGTTAAATAAACAATGCCTCTACCGTCGTTCTCGCAGAATCCTCAGACTTCTCGACCCATTCTGACCGGAAGTAAGATAAAATCGGAGACGAATTCGGGGCAGTAATAGCGGGAATGTCCGATCGAGGCCCCGAGAACCATTCCGAGCACCGATTTTATCTTTATTAAATAAACAATGCCCCTACCGTCGTTCTCGCAGTATCGTCAGACTTCTCGACCCATTCTAACCGGAAGTAAGATAAAATCGGAGACGAATTCGGGGCAGCAATATTGGGAATGTTCGCTCGAGGCCCCGAGAACCATTCCGAGCACCGATTTTATCTTTATTAAATAATCAATGCCTCTACCGTCGTTCTCGCAGAATCGTCAGACTTCTCGACCCATTCTGACCGGAAGTAAGATAAAATCGGAGACAAATTTGGGGCAGTAATATCGGGAATGTCCGATCGAGGCCCCGAGAACCATTCCAAGCACCGATTTTATCTTTGTTGAATAAACAATGCTCCTACCATCGTTCTCGCAGCATCGTCAGAGTTCTCGACCCATTCTGACCGGAAGTAAGATAAAATCGGAGACCAATTTGGGGCAGTAATATCGGGAATGTCCGATCGAGGCCCCGAGAACCATTCCGAGCACCGATTTTATCTTTGTTGAATAAACAATGCTCCTACCATCGTTCTCGCAGCATCGTCAGAGTTCTCGACCCATTCTGACCGGAAGTGAGATAAAATCGGAGATGATTTCGGGGCAGCTATATCGGGAATTTCCGATCGAGGCCCCGAGAACCATTCCGAGCACCGATTTTATCTTTATTAAATAAACAATGCCCCTACCGTCGTTCTCGCAGTATCGTCAGACTTCTCGACCCATTCTGACCGGAAGTAAGATAAAATTGGAGACGAATTCGGGGCAGCAATATCGGGAATGTTCGCTCGAGGCCCCGAGAGCCATTCCGAGCACCGATTTTATCTTTGTTGAATAAACAATGCTTTTACCATCGTTCTCGCAGCATCGTCAGAGTTCTCGACCCATACTGACCGGAAGTGAGATAAAATCGGAGATGAATTCGCGCCAATAATATCGGCAATGTCCGATTGAGGCCCCGAGCACCGATTTTATCTTTGTTAAATAAACAATGCTCCTACCGTCGATCTCGCAGCATCCTCAGACTTCTCGACCCATTCTGACCGGAAGTAAGATAAAATCGGAGATGATTTCGGAGCAGTATTATCGGGAATTTCCGATCGAGGCCCCGAGAACCATTCCGAGCACCGATTTTATCTTTGTTAAATAAACAATGCTCCTACCGTCGTTCTCGCAGCATCGTCAGACTTCTCGACTCATTCTGACCGGAAGTGAGATAAAATCGGAGACAAACTCGCGGCAGCAATATCGGGAATGTTCGCTCGAGGCCCCGAGAACCATTCCGAGCACCGATTTTATCTTTATTAAATAAACAATGCCTCTACCGTCGTTCTCGCAGAATCGTCAGACTTCTCGACCCTTTCTGATCGGAAGTGAGATAAAATCGGAGACGACTTCGGGACAGGTATATCGTGAATGTCCGATCGAGGCTCGGAGAACCATTCCGAGAACCGATTTTTTCTTTGTTGAATAAACAATGCTCCTACCGTCTATCTCGCAGCATCCTCAAACTTCTTGACCCATTCTGACCGGAAGTAAGATAAAATCGGAGATGATTTCGGGGCAGTTATATCGGGAATTTCCGATCGAGGCCCCGAGAACCATTCCGAGCACCGATTTTATCTTTGTTAAATAAACAATGCCTCTACCGTCGTTCTTGCAGAATCGTCAGACTTCTCGACCCATTCTGACAGGAAGTAAGATAAAATCGGAGACGAATTCGGGGCAGTAATAGCGAGAATGTCCGATCGAGGCCCCGAGCACCACTCCGAGCACCGATTTTATCTTTGTTCAATAAACAATGCTCCTACCGTCGTTCTCGCAGCATCGTCAGACTTCTCGACCCATTCGGATCGGAAGTAAGATGAAATCGGAGATGATTTCGGAGCAGTATTATCGGGAATTTCCGATCGAGACCCCGAGAACCATTCCGAGCACCGATTTTATCTTTGTTGAATAAACAATGCTCCTACCATCGTTCTCGCAGCATCGTCAGAGTTCTCGACCCATTCTGACCGGAAGTGAGATAAAATCCGAGATAACTTCGCGCCAGTAATATCGGGAATGTCCGATCGAGGCCCCGAGAACCACTCCGAGCACCGATTTTATCTTTGTTGAATAAACAATGCTCCTACCGTCGTGCTCGCAGCATCGTCAGACTTCTCGACCTTTTCTGACCGGAAGTAAGATAAAATCGGAGACGAATTCGGGGCAGTAATAGCGAGAATGTTCGATCGAGGCCCCGAGAACCATTCCGAGCACAGATTTTATCTTTGTTAAATAAACAATGCTCCTATCGTCGTTCTCGCAGCATCGTCAGACTTCTCGACCCATTCGGATCGGAAGTTCGATAAAATCGGAGACGAATTCGGGGCAGTAATATCGGGAATGTCCAATCGAGGCCTCGAGAACCATTCCGAGCACCGATTTTATCTTTGTTAAATAAACAATGCTCCTACCGTCGATCTCGCAGCATCCTCAGACTTCTCGACCCATTCTGACCGGAAGTAAGATAAAATCGGAGATGATTTCGGAGCAGCATTATCGGGAATTTCCTATCGAGGCCCGGAGAACCATTCCGAGCACCGATTTTATCTTTGGTTAATAAACAATGCTCCTACCGTCTATCTCGCAGCATCCTCAAACTTCTTGACCCATTCTGACCGGAAGTAAGATAAAATCGGAGACGAATTCGGGGCAGCAATATCGGGAATGTTCGCTCGAGGCCCCGAGAACCATTCCGAGCACCGATTTTATCTTTGTTAAGTAAACAATGCCTCTACCGTCGTTCTCGCAGAATCGTCAGACTTCTCGACCCATTCTGACAGGAAGTAAGATAAAATCGGAGACGAATTTGGGGCAGTAATAGCGCAAATTCCCGATCGAGGCCCCGAGAATCATTCCGAGCACCGATTTTATCTTTATTAAATAAACAATGCCCCTACCGTCGTTCTCGCAGTATCGTCAGACTTCTCGACCCATTCTGACCGGAAGGAAGATAAAATCGGAGACGAATTCGGGGCAGCAATATCGGGAATGTTCGCTCGAGGCGCCGAGAACCATTCCGAGCACCGATTTTATCTTTATTAAATAAACAATGCCTCTACCGTCGTTCTCGCAGAATCGTCAGACTTCTCGACCCATTCTGACCGAAAGTAAGATAAAATCGGAGACCAATTTGGGGGCAGTAATATCGGGAATGTCCGATCGATGCCCCGAGAACCATTCTGAGCACCGATTTTATCTTTGTTGAATAAACAATGCTCCTACCATCGTTCTCGCAGCATCGTCAGAGTTCTCGACCCATTCTGACCGGAAGGGAGATAAAATCGGAGATGAATTCGCGCTAGTAATATCGGGAATGTCCGATCGAGGCCCCGAGAACCACTCCGAGCACCGATTTTATCTTTGTTAAATAAACAATGCCTCTACCGTCGTTCTCGCAGAATCGTCAGACTTCTCGACCCATTCTGACCGGAAGTAAGATAAAATCGGAGACCAATTTGGGGCAGTAATATCGGGATCGTTCGCTTGAGGCCCCGAGAACCACTCCGAGCACCGATTTTACCTTTGTTGAATAAACAATGCTCCTACCATCGTTCTCGCAGCATCGTCAGAGTTCTCGACCCATTCTGACCGGAAGTGAGATAAAATCGGAGATGAATTCGCGCCAGTAATATCGGGAATGTCCGATCGAGGCCCCGAGAACCACTCCGAGCACCGATTTTATCTTCGTTAAATAAACAATGCTCCTACCGTCGTTCTCGGAGCATCGTCATGGATCGCCTTCTCGATCCAATCGGACCGATTGAGTAGAGAATTTTAATCCGCATTTCGTGAACCTGGGTCTTTTCGTCCTGTCCAAGATCATTTCATCCGCGGGTTGCTTACTATTTATTTAAAAAAATATTAAACATAAGAAAGAAAAAAAACCCTATTTTCACTTGAGAAGTGCGGGCTAAAGATTGACCATGCATTTTTTCAGATGTTTTTCATTGACAACTGTTGGTTTGTTAGTGCAAAAACGAAATGACCCATGTTCACGGGATCAAGGTGCCTCAAATACCTTCACGGGTTAAGGGTTAAGATAACCGATTGAACTTAATCGAACTTTATCGAAAATAATCTAAATTTCGAAAATGTTCGAGGATTTGATGCTCCGCAAATAATATTTTCAATCATATGCGATTCGGTAACAACCTTTGGAATAAATTTGGAATAACATTACATATTAAAGTAATTTGGTGTAACATTATTCGTTTTTACCAAATACTACGAGTATTTTTGTTTTTTCACTGTTTCATAAATTATTTCAAAATTCTGTAACTACAAAATTTTACAATATTTATTTTTATATTTATAATTATGTAGAATATTTTTATATTTAGAATTTATGATTGAAAAATGATGTAACTACAGAATGTTCAGATATTTTATGCAACATTAAAAAATAAAACACTCGTAGTATTTGGTAATAAATAATAATTTCACGCCAAATTACTTCAAAATTTATTGCTAGAATGATTTATTCCGAAAGTTTTTCGCGAATCCTCGAAAATTTTCGAAATTCACATTCTTTTCAATAAAGTTCTCGGATAGGGACACATTCAGATCCCTCTGTTGGACCGCGTGTCCTAGGAGTCTCAACCAACTTCCTGTGACAGTCGGACATTCGGAAGTTGCAGCTGTGACGTCAGCAGACTAGCACCTCCTATAGCGCGCCCGTGCCCGATTTAGCTAATTTGTTCCACTGATTAAATTCCGATTCATTAACTTTTAATTGTATGTTTGATGCATTTTTTCTCCATGTCTCCAATGATCTCCAATCATCTTTCTAGCATCCACGAGACATATTCGAAAGCGTCCCGTCGAGGTCGTCTTTGATTTCACCTCCTTCTTGATTGGGGAGACTGGATCATGTAAGCGGTGGTATAAGCCGCGAATACAAGGATAGCTCATTTGCGTATGAGTCAAAGATGAAATCAACGGCTCGTTTGGCATTTTCGGGTCGTTTTCACAAAATCCCGTCATACTAAATTCTCGTCAGGTCGGAAGTAAGATAAAATCGGAAACGATTTCGGCTCAGTAATATCGGGAATGTCCGATTAAGGCCCCGAGAACCATTCCGAACACCGATTCCAAATTGCCCGCTTGGTGCCAGCTGATACCCGCTGGAGCTCCATTTCATTAGCCTGCCATGCGCTTCTCGGGTTTCGCTAGCTTGGTCGAAGGTGATAAATATGCATACAGCAATTTTTTTTTTTCAGTATTGACAGACATCCCATGTGCGAGACGGTTCATTCGAATAATGTTGGATGTCTGTTCATTGGAATCATGTTTGCTGTAGTTGGATTCGATGCCTTTAAATAATTTAAAACAAATTACGCCCTTTAAAGCTGAAATGAGCCTTTCTGAAGAGGTATCGTTGTTTTAGTCTACGAAATAAAATCGACCGATGTTTTGCGCAATGATTCGAGATTGTAGATTGTATTTCGTAACAGTATCACCTGCACTGTCACTCGAATTCGTTTCAAATCTGTAGATAACGTTAATCCAACCAGAGATTTAAATTAAACGGGCAAACTTAATTAAACTCTGAAAAGTCTTGCCGTGGCTTTTAACGTTTAGCGTCATACTCAAATGAATTGTTTAATTAGTCAAGAGTAATTAGTAATTGCACGTGTTACGTGATTTTAAACATTTTTCTAAAAATTTCTACTAATTTTCTTTGAAGATATCGGTCTGTTCTTTTCCAATTTCGCATTCTTAATTTCCACCCCTCCAGCATTTTGGGTGCCTGCCTTCACGCTGCAGTTGCACCGCTTCAGCGCTGTCATTTTTTCACGAGGCTATATCGCCTCACGGCTTAGATATGACGCGTGACACATCAGTGGGAAATTCTTTCGAAAATCGACCGATGACGTTAACTTCACAGTGCGGTAATACTACCGCTCCTTGAAGTTAGCGTTCATACAGGCATGTCCAGGCATTAAATGAAGGCACTGTACCATACGACGTTGCAGCGGTCTGACCTCTTATCCATTCATGACTGGTTTTGTTCTTTCGATTTATTTAGCATACTGGAGACTTTTAATACACATAAAGACCCGCGAAGAAGTATCCAGAAGCTTCAGGAATCGCGAATGATCGTTTGCCGAAAAGTGTTCCATAGATCAGTCGAGCAGTGTGATTTGTCATCCCTCGCTGCTTTACTGTTGTCCCATATTTGTTTTTAAAATACTGCCTATTTCTCCTACATATAAAGACGTATACGAGAAGTAGCCAATAGCTTCAGACACACGAGACAATTTTTTTTATTCACGCTTCGCCACACACCAATCGAGCAGTGGTACGATCCTTTTCTTGATCACTTCTCGTTGTCTAGCACTTCCTTACAGTACTGAAGAGTTACAGTACGCACAGACAGATGGCTGAGAAGTAGCCATAAGCTTGAGACGCGTGAAATAGTTTTTTTTCATGCAAGTTGTACGGTAGAACGATCGAGCAGTGTGACCTGTCATCCCTCGATGACTTATTGTTGTCTAATGTTTTTTTTTACAGTACGAGGAAGGTGTCGTACATATAAAAACTTATGTGAAAAGAAACTAGAAGCTTCGGACACGGGAAATAGATTTTTTATATTATACCTGTACCATACAACATTCGATTCTTGTTCTATCACCCTCTCTGCCGATTTATTGAGGCTAAATTTTTTTTCAACTACCAGCGACTTTTAGTACACGAAAGAACTAATGTCAGACGGAGCCAGAAACTTCGCACGCACGAAATAATATTTTTTATCGAAATTGCATCATACGACGTTACAGCAGCCTGGCCTCTCGTCCATTGATGACTGGTTTTCTTCTAATGATTTATTTGGCATACTAGAGAGTTTCAGTACACATAAAGATACATGGAAGAAGTAGCCAGAAGCTTCAGAAATCGAGAATGATTTTTTTCTGGAAAGTATTCCATGCAACAGTCGAGCAGTGTGATTCCTCATGCCTTGCCGATTCATTGTCCAATATTTGTATTAGAAATACAAATATTCATATTGTATTTCTTGTACATTGTATATTGGATTCATTGTCCAATATTTGTATTAGAAATACTAGCGAGTTCTCCTACACATAAAGACGTATGTGAGAAATAGCCAAAAGCTTCAGACACACGAATTTTTTTCTTTTTTTTTTTCAAGCCCCACCACACACCAATCGAGGAGGGGTACCTTTCCTCTCTTGATGACTTCTCGCTGTCTAGCACTTCTCTACAGAACTAGAGAGTTAGAGTCCACACAGAAAGATCACAGAAAAGCAGCCATAAGCTTGAGAGGCGCGAAATATTTTTTTTCATTGAAGCTGTTCGGTAGAATAATCGAGCAGTCTCACCTGTCATCCCTCGATGACCTATTGTTGACTAATATTTTTTTACGGTACCGCAAAGTTCTTGTACATATAAAAACATATGTGAGAAGTAACTAGAAGCTTCAGACACGGGAAATCTTTTTTCTTTTTTTTTTATCAAACCTGTACTCTGCAACAATTGAGAAGTCTCACCTCGCGTGCCTGGCCAATTTATTGTTGTCCAGCATTCTTTCGGAATTTCTGCAGAGTTCTAGTACACATAAACATAGATCTCAAAAGTCGGCATAATATTCAGACACACGCAATTTTTCTTTGCCACGAGGTGTACAGTACATTTACAGTACACGAAAGAACTAATGTCAGACGTAGCCAGAAACTTACGACGCACGAACTAATTTTTTTTATCGGAAGTGTACCATACGACGTTACAGCAGCCTGACCTCTCATCCATTGATGACTGGTTTTGTTCTAATGATTTATTTAGCATACTAGAGAGTTTAAGTACACAGAAAGACACATGGAAGAAGCAGCCAGAAGCTTCAGAGATCGAGTGTTATTTTTTTTCTTGAATGTGTTCTATAGAACACTGCTAGATTATTGTACCGGACAACTTCCATTATAAAAAAAATTATTCCCGCCTCTCAAGCTTATGGCTACTTCTCAGTCATCCTTCTGTGTGTACCGTAACTCTCTCGTACTGTAACGGCGTGCTAGACAACGATAAGTAATCACGGGAGGAAAGGTACCACTGCTCGATTGTTGTGTGGTGGGGCTTGAATTGACAAAATTGTTTCGTGTGTCTGAAGCTTTTGGCTACTTCTCACATACGTATCTATGCGTCGGAGAACTCTCCGGTATTGCAAAAACAAATGTTGGACATCAATTATTCGGCAAGGGATGAGAAATCACCCTGCTCGACTGTTGTATGGAATACTTTCCAGAAAAAATTCATTCTCGATTTCTGAAGCTTCTGGTTATTTCTTCCATGTATCTTTATGTATACTGAAACTCTCTATTATGCCAAATAAATCATTAGAACAAAACCAGTCATCAATGGATAGAGGTCAGGCTGCTGTAACGTCGTATGGTGCAGTTTCGATCAAAAATATTATTTCGTGCGTTCGATGTTTCTGGCTCCGTCTGACATTAGTTCTTTCGTGCACTAAAAGTCGCAAGTAGTTGAAAAAATTATTAGTCTCAATAAATCGGCAGAGAAGGAGATAGATCACAAATCAATTGTTGTATTGTTCACATCGTAGCAAAAAAATTGCGTGTGTCTGATTATTCGGCCGACTTTTTACATCTGTTTGTTTGCGTTTCTCAAAAATCTTCAGGAATTCAGAAAAAATACTGGACAACAATAAATTGCCCAGGCATGAGAGGTGAGTCTTCTCGACTGTTGCGTGGTACAGGTTTAATATAAAAAATGATTTCCCGTGTCTGAAGCTTCTAGTTACTTCTCACATATGTTTTCATATTTAAGAAAACTTTGCAGTATTGTAAAAAAATATTACATAACAATAGGTCGTCAAGGGATAACAGGTGACACTACTCGATTGTGGTATCGTCTAACGGTCATATAAAAAATTATTTCGCGCCTCTCAAGCTTATGGCTACTTCTCCGTCATCTTCTTGTGTGTACTATAATTGTCCAGTACTGTAAAGAAGTGCTAGACAACGAAAAGTCATCAAGAGAGGAAAGATACCACTGCTTGATTGTTGTGTGGTGGGACTTGAATAGAAAAAATTGTTTCGCGTGCCTGAAGCCTTTGGCTACTTCTCACGTACGTCTTTATGTGTAGGTGAACTCTCCAGTATTTTTAAAAACATATATTGGGCAAAAATAAATCGGCAAGGAATGAGAAATCACACTGCTCGACTGGTGTATAGAATGCTTTTCAGAAAAAAAAATTATTCTCGATTTTTGTAGCTTCTGGCTACTTTTTCCATGCGCCTTCACGTGCACTAAAACTCTCTAGTACCCTGATTAAATCATCTGACAACAATCAGTCAACAAGGGATGAGAGGTCAGACTGCTCTACCGTCGTGTGATACCCTTCCGATCAAAAAAATTGTTTCGTCCGTCCGAAGTGTCTCGCTCCTGCTGACATGTGTCCTTTCGTGTTCTAGAAGTCTCTAGTAGTTCAAAAAAATATCAGTCTCATAATTCGGCAGAGAGGGAGATAGAACAAGAATCGAGACCAATCCAATGTGGGAAACGGTCTATTTCAAATTCTGTTTTGTGTTTCATTATCGAAATAACCTTTACATTGTTCGGATTCGCTCTCAGTGGGTGATTTAAAAAAATTTATCTCCCTCGGCACGCAAATAGCCATCGAGGACTACTACTGCTGCTGCGGACTATGCACGTGAACGAATCCAATGTTGAGCGTGGCGTTCTCAGTTTGTTGGGTGTATTCCACAATAGAAACACTTGCATGCGGACTCGGATTCGTTCCCAGATGTAAAAGACATCGATCCGAAGAGAGATTCACATGAGATTCGACGTTGATAAATGCGCTCGTTTCGACCGTTTTTTTTTTAATCGGATCGGCAGGAATCCAATATGAAAAACGATCTATCAACATTCTGTTTTGTGTTTCATTATCTGAATAACCTTCAGAGTTTCGGTTCCGTTGCCGTAGTGGATTCGAAAAAAGCCACTACGGCAATGCGAACACATGCACGGTACCTTCAAATGTGGAAAACACTAAATTATTGATCATTCTGTGCTTCGTTTCTCTAGAAAATAAAGATTATGAATGCATTTAATGATCTGATTTTTGAACGTCATCGCTGGCTCGGTAGTTTTACCGATCCAGCGATTACAAGTCTCATGAATGTCGGCAACCTTCACGCTTCGGCCCGGAATTCATGGAGCGACAGACGACGAAGCGGGAAATGTCACTTTGGCCGGCCTGTCACGAGTCTCGAACCCGATCGGTTGACAAGCCGCCTAAACGAATGCTACGATAAACGTCAAATCCCCCGCGTCTTCATCTGTCAAACGATGCGTTTCTGCAGAACCTCGACGCGCGCTCTGAACTTGCCTACCCACGATGACAGAAAATAATAGCAGACGATACGCGAAACGTCAAACTGGCCGTGCGAGCGAGACAGATGCCTAGCTACCTTGCTCGCTGCCTTCTACGTGTCTCGCGCTCGGACGCGGCACTCGAGTGGCGTCGTCGCTAAGGGCAGACGGCAGCCCTACAACAATCAGCCGAACGCAAAAATTCTAATCGCTCCCATTTAAAAACTATTTGACGGAAAAAAAATCGCCTCGGCAGTTTTACTCGGGGGACCCTCCTGAACCAGCCAATTCCGGGTGGGTCACTTATTATGAAACACCCTGTATATATATATATATATATATATATATATATTGTGACGTGGCGATTTTGCACATCACAATCCATTAAAGATGGCTCAGGCTCGGCGAATGAAAGGGTGCCTCCTGCCGTCCAGGAACCCCTCAAGCAATTTCCCTGGGCCTCACAAAGCGCAAAAATTATTTTATTAATATTCGTATTTCTTTTGTTTATATTGTACTTCGAGCGAACGGCGGGTTCTCACCGTTATGTAGGATATTCGAGGAACGAGTCGAAAATCAAACGGCAACGGAGTCACCGACCCTGACGGTCTCGCGGCGAGGCGTCGCTCACCTACCTTCAAGACCAGCGTATCCCAAGAAGAAGGGAGGGGGTTCGGCTAATAACGGCCCTCCGCACCTCGTGTCAAGGGATTCCGTCGGGTATCAACGAGCGACAACGGAAAATCGCGAATTCCAAGGATTGGTCGCCGGCTCGAAGCCCCACTCCGAGCTGTCTGTCTCCCTGTACAGCCGGTCATCCTCCCGATGAGTCCGTGACCCAATCACGACCCGGGACGGGAGCCAAGGGCAATTTTCACGTCCAATAATTTTGAAAATGCGGTCGTTATCGGCAAGGTCAACGCCAAAAAATCAAAAAGGCTGTGACTAGGCAAGGAGTGAGGGTCGGAACCTAGGTCCGCGGAAAGGCTCCTCGCGAAAATATCATCACTAGAGTTCTGGTCTGGAGCGAGGAGAGGTACACTTCCCACGCCGTATCCGTTCCCGCCACCCAAGAAAGCGACGCCACCGGAAAAATCGTAGATCGAGACCGAGGTTTTACCGGATCGAGATCTTCTGAAACTGTCGCGGTGAGGCCGTCGTTTCGCTCGTCAAAACCTGTTGTAATGCGCGTGCTGGGGCCCGTTGGGTAAAGTACGGAATTAGAAATTATTGGAAATATTAAAGTCACAAGCGATATTGTCGCCGCGGATCACTAACGGACGAAAAACATCGAGTCACCCTGCGCGATTCCGTCATTCGCGAAGACCTTGTCTAAATTAAATTAACGTAGAGCCGCCGAAAGGGGTTCACTTCTCTAGTACCAGAAAAAAAGTCATTTAGCATAAGTTAGAGTTAAGATATTATTTATTTGTCGTCGTCAAATCTCGACAAAATTACGTTCGAGAAAGAAATCTGTACAAATTTGCGAAAAATAAGAGGATCGCGAATTTCGCGTACCCTGAACCGATCCCGCCATATGCAAGAGTCGATAGACGATAAAAACTTGTTACGATCGTCACCAAATCTCGGAGTGTTCGTGTAAAATCATTTTTTGCTGTTGTCGCGGATCAACCCCGCCCCTCTACCAAATTCAGGGCTGCGGCAGTCGGGCAAACGACATCTCGTCGATTCGTCGGGAATAATTAATTTGTCGCGTAAGAATTTGCGCGGCTGGCGCCCTATCCCATACGAGTCTTACGAGAGCGAATTTTGGGACGCGAGTACCGGGTCACAAATTTTGGCGCCCAACGTGGGGCCTGATTCGCGATAGCGATAATCCGGCCGAACACCGCCCCGGGATTGGTGAAAAATAAATTTAGCACAAAGTGTATCAAATTATAGCACAGATTTGTTTCTTGATTTTTGTTTTGCATGTTTGAAATATCCCCGCCTTGCATGTGTAGAAGATAATATTTAGTCCTCATCGTGGGCTGGAATTATTTCCCGCCGTACAAGTCTCGTCTGGGCTAGCGCGACGCCTCGCTAGACGCGGGCCTAGAGCGATCGACCTCGGGAACGCCTGGGAGATTTCGGCGTTTCGACGAACAAGCGCGTGCGACGGAGCGCCAGTCGAGCATACACTTGCGAATAGATCGGATACCGGTGAAATCGAATCTAGCGTCCTCGTAAGAAAGAAGCGAAATAGCAAATTTAGCGTTCACGAATAGAAGAGAAGTGTGGGTTCCCGGGGGAAAAGAAGTGGAGGGAGAAGAAAAGAGTGTCGAAAGTGTCGAAGAAAGGACGAGAGAGACGAGAAAAACGCCAGCAGGAAATATTGAGACCTACGACGGATATCGGCCACGAGGATGAATTCTGATTGGTTCACGCAGGTCCGAGCGCACGTTTGTTAATACACTGTAGGTTAATGAGATCTCGTCGAGTGCCTTCGGGAAAATTCATTTTCAATGCCGTGGATGGGATTAAGGTGCGACGTGCAGTGCGAGATAAAAGAATTGCGTAAAATATATCCTCGATCACGACAGCGAGGCGAGTGAAGAGTGTCACGTGCTTCGTTGTTTTGTTTGGCGTTTCGTTCTTCCGACGAACGCGCCGCGCGTAACTACCGACTTTGAATTTTCGCCTGTATTATCGCGACGACCGTAAATTGTTCGGGAAGAGGTATTCATTTATTCCGATTAAAATTATTTTTGGTGCTTTATCTTTTACAAATACTTGCCGTCTGTGATAGAATTTTTTTTCTCTTCTTTATTATCGTGACGATCGCGAAGTGTTCGGGAAGAGGTCATATATTATTTCGTTTAACATTTCCTTGGTGTTAAAAATTCTTTTTTTTTTAATACGAGACGTAGTAATCACAAGTAGATTTATTACCTAGTCGATCCCGAATTAAACGGGAAGTCCTTTTCGTTTTATTGAATTAAACATCTCTTACGCGTTTTATCGTTTCGACAGTCGAGTCGTTCAAAAATTACTTTTATTATTTATTGCTTTTTTTTAAATTATTTAACGTTTTATTTCGTGACGCCTCTTCCGACACTCGGGTCGTTTTAATTAAAAACCTTTAATACTTTATTTATTTATGTATCTTTTATTTTGTATATATATTTTTTTTTGTTTTTTATCTTTTTCTTTATTAAAGATCCTTTTATTCTTTTTTTATTTTATTTTTTTTAAATTTTTATTGTTTTTTTTTCTTTTCTCTCCTTCGTCCCGAGACGATTTAAAATTGACCGGGAAGGGGTTTTCCCTTTTCCCGTTTGATTCCGTGACGCCTCTCCCCGACAGTGGGTCGTTTTAATGGGAAAACTTTAATTTCTTTATTTATTCTTTTTTTTCGGGACGATTGAAAATTGTCTAGGAACAGACATTCTGATTATTTCTCTTTGCATTTTTTTTGTTTTGGGAGTCCATCGTCCCGACGTTCAAAACTTTTGATTGCCGATTTTGAAAATTTTCCGCCGTTCGCGAGGCGATCCGAGAGTTGTTCGAAAGTTTTTTTTTTGCTCTCGCGTCCGAATCCACGGTAGTCGCTCGCTACGAAGTTGTGGCGGGACATACGCGCCGAGCGGCCGAGAGATTGTTTTAATTTTTTTTGAGACTCTCGAGCTCCTCGAAGCTTCAACCCAAGGCATTTAAGAAAATAAAATGTTTTTTTTGCTCTTTCTTCTAACAAGGAAGAGTGAAGCACTCGTCGAGAATCGCAAACCTTACCTTCGGAATAAACTGTGTATTTAACTGTGTATTATTGTTTGAACCTCATATACCCCGGACGAAAATAATTTCGTTCGAATTGTCGGGAGAGATCGCAGGTTAGTGTATAGGATCGACAGACACGCGCGCGCGTGCGAACCGAAGGACGAGGTAGAGGGGGGGGGGGGTATCGCAACGAACGCGTTGAACGAGAGAGAGCGCACCGTCCCGCGTATTCGCGATTTGACAGGTCCCGCTTGGGTAAAGTCTACCGTTCTCTCTTTCGCACACGCGTTGATAATGCAGCGCACTCCACCTAGCGCCGCGCCGCCACCCGAACAACCCTGCCCCGAAAAATCGAATAAAGAAATGCCGGACAGCGGGGTCGGAACGATACCGAAGAATCCGGTGCCGGAGCCCTTGGCGGAGGCAAGAGGCGGATTAGGGAGAGGGCCGCCAAATTTAAATAATGCAAACCCCTTCCTCCGCGATGATGGTACCCCAATAGCAGCAGCAGATGATCGACCGCCCTCACAGCCTCCCGGTATACAGGAGAGAGCGCACGAGGCCGTGACGCGAGACCCCGCATCTCGCGTTTCTTTTGCATTCCCTCCAAGAGAGCACGATAGACCGCGTGAAAATTTTTGGGATAATCGGGAATGGGACGCGAATCAAAATCATAACCAACCGGGTATCCAAGTTAAGGAGTCACCAGTACACTCCTCCCCGCACGAATTCAGTACACCGACACCATGAGAATCCGCCACGATGCGCTCTACGTACGAGACCTTGCGGAAATGGGGAATTCGTTTCTCGGGCGAGGTCGGAGAGGATGTCGAGAATTTTCTATTATTGCTCGCGAGAGGCCGGCGAATGCTTCCAGCCTCGGACACAGACCTTCTGGACTGTCTCGATTTCTTTTTCTGAGATACCGCGTTGTGGTGGTACCGGACAAAACGACCGAGCCTTTCGACCCTTTCCGATCTCGAGTCGGCCATGCGTAGCATCGAGCATAGTAGGGAGGAGGAGCGGTACCGACCACGACCTCACTCACCTGACAGGTCCCTCATTCTAGCATTAGCCTATCGCTTGCCTAAAAAGACGCCAAGGCATTAGAGCACTCATTTTGCGGCTATCCCCACATTTCGGGAACAATCTTCCCAGAAGAGAGGCTCTCAGGAAAACTCTCAGGGCGGGCCGCAAAAATACGGTAGCCGTCGCGACCGCCCACCTTCCCGGAAGGGCAACCGAGATCATAAAACCCAGGGTAACCGAGAGCCCTCCAAGGAACTTCGTTGTTGGAACTGTGGCGACACAAGAGACCTTTCGATCGGCTGCCGCGCGCCAAAAACGATTTATTGTTATCGGTGCGGGGAAAAGGGCGTGACGATGAGAGATTCGCACACCTGTTCGGGAAACAATGCCGGGAGTCGCAAGTCAGGGCCGAAAGGACTCCCGAGAGGTCAAACACCGCCCAACCCACTCCGGACCGCGTGTCTCCCCAAGAGCTCGGTGGCATATATAACCCGCTATCATGTTGCTACAGGCGCAAGCCTTTAATAGTCGCAATTAAAATTCGAGACCAAGTCCTTCCCGTGCTGTTTGATAAGGGGCCAACCAACACTTACGTTGGGGAGAAGGCATTGTTGGTTGCGGCCAGATTAGGGTTTTCGAGGCGGAAAATATCCCCAAAAGATAGTACCATCGCAAACGGGGAACAGATCACATGCAATGAGGAAATCGAAGTACCATTGAGCTTGAAGGATCGCGAACGCATCATAAACGCTAGGGTTTTCCCGCATTACCGGTGCCATTAATTTTCGGGTTAGAGCTCTGGAAAAGTTTAAAATCGTGATTGACCACGGGCGTCGACTGTGGAACTTCAGCGATAGCCCGTCGGAAATATTTGAATTCACGATGGGAGAAGACCTAGCATTTTTTAACACTCTGCTCGGAATATCGGAACTAGAGTCGAATGAACGCTCCCGTTTAGCGCGTTTCTTGGAAAAGGAGTTAAAGATCTTGCGAAAGGTATCCGGGGTAATGAAGTTAATACAGCATCGGATCGATGTGGGAAATGCCACGCCGATTAAACAGCGTTATTACCCGGTGACTCCTGTAGTACGAGCGGCCATTAATGCAGAGGTAGATAGGATTCTCGAGGAAGGCGTGATCGAGCCCTCGCAGAGTGAGTGGGCGAGTCCTATCGTAATGATCCGGAAACCCAATAGTACCGATCGGTTCTGCTTGGATTTCCGCAAGGTGAACGAAGTTTCCAAAAAGGACGCCTATCCGCTCCCGTACATGACGCACATTCTAGATCGGTTGAGGTCGCCGAAATATATTTCCATCATAGACCTCAGCCAAGCTTTCCATCAGATTCCTCTCGAAAAAGCTTCCAAGGAGATTACGTCATTTACGGTCCCGTACCGGGGCTTATTCCAATTTAAAAGAATGCCGTACGGACTCGCGGGAGCTCCGGCCACATTTCAGCGTTTACTCGATCGTGTAATGGGCCCGGGATGGAGCCTCACGCGTTTGCATACCTTGACGACATAGTCGCCGTCACGGAAACCTTCAAAGAGCATATAGACTGGCTGAAACGAGTATTCGATCGGATCGCGGGGGCCGGCCTAAAAATTAACCCCGAAAAATGCGAATTCGGTTGCCCGGAGGTTAAATACCTAGGGTTTCTTGTCAACAGAAATGGGTTGTAGGTTGATCTCGACAAATCGGCCCCGATTAAAGATTTCCCGGTACCAGCCTCCATCAAATCTCTCCGAAGATTCTTGGGAATGGCCTCATGGTACCGGCGATTCATACCCCGTTTTGCCGAGATCGCCGAACCCCTGACCCGCCTGACTAAAAAGACCCAGTCGTGGGAAAGAGGTCCCGATCAACGGAGGGCCTTTGCTGGATTAAAGGAAGCATTCGCGAACCCACCCACGCTGGCGTGCCCGGACTTTTCCGTGAAATTCGTGCTACAGACGGACGCTAGCATGACGGGTCTCGGTACGGTTTTGACGCAGGACGGGGAAGGCGGTGAGCACCCGGTAGCGTACGCAAGCCGGACGCTTGCCCCACCTGAGCGGAACTATTCCACGACCGAGCAAGAGTGCCTCGCGATCGTCTAGGCGACTAGCCCGCTGGGCCCTACAATTAGCGCAATATGATTTTGAAATCATTTACCGAAAACGGGCCCTGAACCACCTTCCCAACGCCTTGTCTCGGATGTTCGAGCAGGAACCGGCTAGGGAAGGGGGTAATAGAGAGGAACGATTAGCTTGCCCGATTTTACCAACGGCCGATAGAAATGATAGGCGCGTCGCGAAATGGCCCATGACCGAGACGGACGATCCTTGGTACGTGAAGAGACTACGGGAAGTTCTAGCACAAACAAGGATATTCCCGAATTACCGTGTTCGTGAGGGGCGGTTGTATGTCTACCGCCAAACCACCCGGCGAGTGTTCCCGGAAGGGGATGCGACGGGGTGGAAAATGGTCGTCCCATGGTACACTCGAGAGGAGGTTCTGAGGGAGTGCCATGATGCTGTCCAAGCGGGCCACATGGGGGTCCAGAAAACCGACGACAATCGTGCCGTTGCTACCGAGCGGGGCGTGTACCACAAGACAACACCGCCGTATCACCCCCAAGCCAACCCAGTCGAACGGGTAAATAGGGTCGTGAAAACAATGATGGTTTCCTTTTTGGAGGGGGACCACCGGGCATGGGACTGCCACCTCTGGGAGTTTAGATTCGCGTTCAACACCGCCGTACACTCGTCTACTCTTAACATGCCGGCGTTTCTAAATTTCGGGAGGGAACCGGGCCCCATAATTTCTTTAGAGCTTGGGAAGAAGGCCAACCCGAAATAGTTCCCTTGGCACCGGAAACATGGACCGGTCGCGTTCGGGATCTCGCGAAGGTCCACGCTAAAGTCTCGCATGATTTGGAGGAAGCGTATCAACGGCTAGGCCGTGCAATATAATCTGCATCTGCGCGAGAATACTTTTGCGGTAGGCGATCTCGTACTACGGAAATACAGAATTTTGTCATCCGCGGCCCAAAACATCGCGGCGAAACTCGGCCAAAATACGCGGGACCGTTCAAAATTATTCGCGTACTCTCTCCTGTGGTATACGAGGTTCAAGACGAGAATGCGGGTAGGGTCGTAAAAGTTTCAATAGAGGACCTGAAACCTTATCTTCCTCTGTCAGAAGGAGGAGTTCCCCCCACCGCTGCCGGGGACCACGGCCACCTGGTCATGGATGGAGCGGGTATTCCGACTCCGGCGGGAGCGGATGGAGGCCAGGGTGACTCACGAGCAGGCAGTAGTGCAAACCCGCTGGCTGGCCGAGCCTTTCCGCCCGCCAGAGCCCACCAACAAAGGAGCACAGGAGCGCCGGATGGTGGTGCACAGCTCTCCCCCGATATGGGGCCCCAGGCCGGCACCGACCGAGGCGGAGGAGACCGCGGACGAGGTGAACCCCAGCGAGGCCGGCAAGCCCACGAGCGACCGAGTCGTGGCGGAGACCCCACGCGCTTCGTGGACGCCGAAAGCGGCGCCGCAGACGACCCCGCTGCCGAGGCCAACACCGTGCCCTCGCCGGGGGTGTTGGAAGTGTGGCGCCCTCGGTCACCACAAGGACGAGTGTAAGGAGCCCCTGAAACCCGAGGGGTTTTGCTTTGTCTGCGGGCGAGAGGGGGTGACGGCCCGGACGTGCGGCACGTGCCGGGCCTACAGGTTTGACCTCCCTACACTTAGGTTGGTGTTGGCTCCCTATAACTTCCCGGTGTGGGTGTCTGGTTATTCCCCATAAATGACTTTGGTTCTGGAATTTGAAAGGGAAATATCGGGATGGCCAAGATCAACTACCTCGCGTCTGAGTGCTGACGGAATGGCGAGAGGGACACTGGATTTTTCCAGTGAGTATCAGGAAGGGGAGGCGAGTACAACATTTTTTTTTGTGTCTCTGGGCCACAGAGTAATCGGAGCGAGAAGATGGTCTCAAAGGGCCAGGTCGTCCTTTTTATAGGGAGGGACGACTTGTGACGTGGCAATTTTGCACGTCACAATACATTAAAGGGCGCCTCCCGCCGTCCAGGAACCCCTCAAGCTATTTCCCCGGGCCTAACAAAGCGCAAAAATTATTTTATTAATATTCTTATTTCTGTTGCTTATATTGTACTTCGAGCGAACGGCGCGTTCTCACCGTTATGTAGGATATTCGAGGAACGAGTTGAAAATCAAACGGCAACGGAGTCACCGACCCTGACACACACGGTCTCGCGGCGAGGCGTCGCTCACCTACCTTCGAGACCAGTGGATCCCAAGGAGAAGGAAGGGGGTACCGCCTAATAACGGCCCTCCACACCTCGCGTCAAGGGATTCCGTCGGGTATCAACGAGCGACAACGGAAAGTCGCGAATTCCCGATGAACGGAAACTGCCGATGAGTCCGTGACCCAATCAGGTCCCGGGACGGGAGCCAAGGGCAATTTTCACGTCCAATAATTTTGAAAATGCGAACGTTATCGGCAAGGTCAATGCCGAAAAATCAAAAAGGCTGTGACTAGGCAAGGAGTGGGGGTCGGGAGCTAGGTCCGCGGAAAGGCTCCTCGCGAACATATAATCACTGAAGTTCTGGTCTGGAGCGAGGAGAGGTGCACTTCTCATGCCGTAGCCATTTCCGCCACCCAAGAAAGCGACGCCACCGGAAAAATCGTAGATCGAGACCGAGGTTTTACCGGATCGAGATCTTCTGAAACTGTCGCGGTGAGGCCGTCGTTTCGCTCGTCAAAGCCCGTTGTAATGCGCGCGCTGTGGCCCGTTGGGTAAAGAACTGAAGTTGAAATTATTGGAAATATTAAAGTCACGAGCGATATTGTCGCGGCGGATCACTAACGGACGGGAAAGATCGCGTGACCCTGCGCGATTCCGTCATTCGCGAAGACCTTGCCTGAATTAAATTAACGTAGAGCCGCCGAGAGGGGTTAACTTTTCAAGTACCAGGAAAAAAGTCATTTAGCATAAGCTAGAGTTAAGATGTTGTTCATTTGTCGTCGTCAAATCTGGATAAAATTACGTTCAAGAAAGAAATCTGTACAAATTTGGGAAAAAAAAGAGGATCGCGAATTGCGCGTACCCTGAATCGATCCCGCCGTATGCAAGAGTCGATAGAAGATAAAAACTTGTTACGATCGTCACCAAATCTCGGAGTGTTCGTGTAAAATCATATTGTGCTGTTGTCGCGGATCAACCCCGCCACTCTACCAAATTCAGGTCTGCGGCAGTCGGGCAAACGACATCTCGTCGATTCGGCGGAAAAAATTAATTTGTCGCGTAAGAATTTGCGCGGCTGGCGCCCTATCCCGTACGAGTATGACGAGAGCGAATTTTGGGACGCGAGCACCGGAAATCGTGTCACTATATATATTGGAATGCTCGCGTCTTGGCAGACGCCCGCGTCGCGAGAGGCAGGGCTCTCTCGATTATTTCAATTCGAGCGGCCAAATTCATCGATAGCGCGGTAACGTCGTATCTCGCATCTCCCTCATCCCGTAATCAAGAGAGGATTACTTTCGTAGCGGTAACACTAGTCAGTCGAGATCGATGAGCCCAACCAGTAGCATCACATCAACGATTTTTGGGCCGCGTTCTCGAACCCTGTTATAATTTACGTGGCTCGTTTATTTAATGTAATATAATATTGTTACGAGTTCCTTGACAGTCGGAACAGAAAGCACTTTGCATTGGGATACACATCGTTTCGTGCGAGAAGATTTAAAAGACATAGGCCCGTGACTGGATCCTGGGTCGTCTCGGCCCCCACACCGATATTGAGAGAGAGAAAGCTCTTGCATGAGGGGTTATAAACCTAGGCGATCCGAGCAAAGAAGGTCATCCTCTGAATGGGCATACAACGCTGAAGAAGCATCGCATCTCCAACGATGGTTCAGTCCCAGACGACGAAGACCGGTCAAATCCAGTCGATTTGAACTTTAGCAACGGCTTCGAACAATCGGGGGAGTGCAACGAAAAGAAGGACCTACGAGGATTATGTGAATCGCATCTTCGGCGAGATCCGGACGAGCTTAATCGTAGTGTGAATGGTGCAATGTATCGTATGATACGTATGACGTTCGCATATTTATATGTAAGTCATTCAAATTTGGTTCCGGTGCGTCCGGCCCTGGCACAGGATTAACGTATCCGCGGATACGCCTATTATCACAGTACATAGGACCGTCGAATAGGTCTCGTCAACGCGGCGGGTGAATTCATGTTTGTGTTAATTTTTTTTCTCTTTATATGTCGACGGTAAGGCGCGTCGCTATTGTTGACGATCGATCTTACCTGTAACCCGAGAGAAAATCTTATCGAGGAAATTTTCTCGTGATTATAATGTGCGAAGATATCAAGCGCGAAACTTATATAGCGAATTTTGTACATTGAATGATACTGTTTATTATAATCCTGTGGATAGTGAAACATGAATGTAACTTGTTATCCTTCGTAGAATCTTCATTATAGAATGTGAAACGAGCGAGTTGAATACCAGAAGACTATTAAGTCCTTTCGTTCTCATCATTGTTAGCGTCGAAATGCCTCGCGAAATAAAGTTAAAATAAGAATAAAAGAAAGAAATAAATAAATAAAAAAAAGGGATGTTTTTTTTTTCTATTTTTTACAATTTGGCGCCCAACGTGGGGCACGACAGTCTAATAAACTGAAGATCGATCATTGGAATAAAGGTGATAGGTATAACGATATATATATATATATTTATATATATATTTATATATATATATATATATATAAATATTTATATATATTTATATATATGCAGGGTGACTTTTATAAGGTGGACAGGTGTTTTTAGAGGGTCATCCGCGGTGATTTTGCGACTGAAAAAATATGATTTTCAATAGTTTTTCACGCTTTCTTTGAAAAAAAATATATCGTATTTTTGTCATGAATAGCATTTGCCAGAGAAAATAGCGTATTCTGGAAGAGAATAAAAAATCCATTTTGCGTGCAGGAGAATGAAGTTTATAAAATTCCGAATACAGGACACTCCCGAAAAACTTTATTTGTGCTCCCCGTCATGGAGAAAAAAATTATCAAACATACGATAAAAGTGTATAAATCGGAATTTAATCAGTGGAACAAACGAGCTAAGTCAGGCACGACACTGCTATAGGAAGTGCTAGTCTGCTGACGTCACAGCTGCAACTTCCGAATGGTCGACTGTCACCGGAAGTTGGTTCAGAGTCCGATGATACGCGGTCGAGCCGAGGGACCTGAATGTGTCCCTATCTGAGAACTTGATTCAAAATAATGTCAATTTATAAAATGTTCGAGGACTCCATGCACTGAAAATACGATTTTCAATCATTTGCGATTCGCTAACAACTTTTGGAATAAGTAATTCTAGCAATACATTTTAAAGTAATTTGACGTGGCATTATTAATTTTTACCAAATATTACGAGATTGTTGTTTTTTAATGTTGCATAAATTATCTTCACATGTTGTAGGTACAGAATTTTTGAATATTTTATGAAAAAGTCAAAAATAAAAATGCTCGTATAATTTGGCAAAAAATAATAATTTCACGCAAAATTACTTTAGAATGTATTGATAGAATTTTTTATTGTGAAAGTTATTAGCGAATCGCAAATGATGAGGAATGGACCATGAAATCCGCAAACATTTTCGAAATTGACATTATTTCCGATAAAGTTCGCAATCTATAGATCAACTTCAATCGATTATCTTAAACCTCAATCCATAAACGTATTTCAGGAACATTAATCCCGTGAAACTGGGTCGTTTTCGTTGTTGCACTGCCAAACCAACAATTGTCAGTGGAAAAAATCTGAAAAAATCATGGTCGATCTTTAGACCGTACTTCTACAGGAATAATAAGGTTGTTTTGTTCCTTAGGTTCGATTTTTTTTTAAATAAATATTAAGTGAAGAAAATGATCTTGGGCGGGATGAAAACGACCCAGGTTTGCGAATCGCGGGTTAGCATTTGCTCCGCAATGGTTCAGATTGAGTCGAGAAATCTGACGATGCTGCGACAACGACGGAAGGAGCATTATTTATTTAACAAAGATAGAATCAGTGCTCGCAACGGTTCTCGGAGCACCGATCGGACATTCCTGACACTACTGGCCCGAATCCGTCTCCGATTTTATCTTATTTCCGGTCAGATTAGTTCGAGAAGTCTGACGATCCTGCGACAGTGAGGGAAGGAGCATTATTTATTTAACAAAGATAAAATCGGTAGTCGCAACGTTTCTTGGAGCCTCAATCGGAAATTCTTGATAGTACTGCCCCGAATCCGTCTCCGATTTTATCTTATTTCCGGTGAGATTGAGTCGAGAAGTCTGACGATGCCGCGAGAACGACGGTAGGAGCTTTGTTTATTTAACAAAGATAAAATCGGTGCTCGGAATGATTCTCGGAGCCTCGATCGGACATTCCCGATATGACTGCCCCGGATTAGTCTCCGATTTTATCCTACTTCCGGTCAGATTGGGTCGAGAAGTCTGACGATGCCGCGAGAACGACGCTAGGAGCTTTGTTTATTTAACAAAGATAAAATCGGTGCTCGGAACGGTTCTCGGAGCCTTGATCGGAAATTCCCGACATTACTGCCCCGAATTCGTCTCCGATTTTATCTTACTTTCGGTCAGATTGGGTCGAGAAGTCTGACGATGCCGCGAGAACGACGCTAGGAGGTTTGTTTATTTAACAAAGATAAAATCGGTGCTCGGAATGGTTCCCGGGGCCTCGATCGGACATTCTCGATATTACTACCCCGAACTCGTCTCCGATTTTATCCTACTTCCGGTCAGATTGGGTCGAGAAGTCTGACGATACCGCAAGAACGACGCTAGGAGGATTGTTTATTTAACAAAGCGTTGAAATCGGAGACGAATTGGGGGCAGTAATATCAGGAATGTCCAATCGAGCCCCCGCGAACCATTCCGACCATCGATTTTATCTTTGTTAAATAAACGAAGCTCCTAGCGTCGTTCCCGCGGCATCGTCAGACTTCTCGACCCAATCTGACCGAAAGTAAGATAAAATCGGAGACGGATCGGGGGCAGTAGTATCGGGAATGTCCGATCGAGGCCCCGGGAACCATTCGGAGCACCGATTTTATCTTTGTTAAATAAACAAAGCTCCTAGCGTCGTTCTCGCAGCATCGTCAGACTTCTCGACCCAATCTGACCGGAAGTAGGCTAAAATCAGAGACGAATTCGGGGCAGTAATGTCAGGAATGTCCGATCAAGGCTCCGAGAACCATTCCGAACAGCGATTTTATCTTTGTTAAATAAACAAAGCTCCTAGCGTCGCACAGTAGGAGAAAAGCCCAAAAACCTGGCCAAAACCCCAAAAAATAAATTTTCGAAACAGGGTCAGTTGAGTAGTCATTCAGGTAGAGGACTAGTAACTGCATTATATTGTGGAAGGGAAAGCCCTTTAAGTGTATACCTGCGCCGCAGCGTCAGTTGGCAGTGAGTGTTCGTGAAGAGTGTACGTGTCACGCGCTGAACAGACGAAAATAACGCTGACTTCAAATACCCATAACTTTAAAGTGACGGGTTTAATTTCAATTCTGCAACATGGATACGACTTCTGGAGGTATGTAGAACATGTTTTTACATCGGTTGAATCGAAAGTTTATGTATAAATGATTGAAATGTAGTATAGCCTTCGGCATAAATAAAATTGAATAATTTTGAAAACTTATATTTTCAACGGTCCGAAAAGTTATATATTTTGTCACATTTTGCAAAGCTCCTAGTCTCGGCCTTTAGTTTAATGTATAAGCTTTCGAAATTTACAAGAGTTACCTGCGGAAAACGTGCGTCTTGTCCGTTATGATTTTTTTCGCATCGTGCGGTAGCCGAGCGTGCACGCGGCACTATTGAGCAGCCGCTGCGCCTCTGCCTGAGAATGGGTGAAGTAGCATCATAACGGACAAGACGGCTGTTATATGCTTGAAATAAATTATTTTAATATATATGGATGTGTATATATATATATATAAATTTTCTGTGATTTAATTATGATATATACGTATGCATATATATATATACATATTAAAATCAACCACATAAAAATTTCTTAAATATGAATGAAATGTTATAACATTCGAATAAAATATTTGAATATATATATATTATATAGTAAGCAAAGCTTTCTTTTAACCAAATCCATGTCAATATTTTCTGTCTAATTTTCTTAAAATTATTTCAATTATTGCGGTTATTTATTTGGTAAAATAATGTACATTGTTCAAGTTTTTGTATTAATTGAAAATTTTATCTTTTCCTTTAACACCAATTTTCTACAATTTTATGTCTTTATTACAGGTTCCGGTTACAAAGAATTGGTGCTGACAAGGAAAGAAGTATTTCTGATAATCAGCGAGCATTTATCCGATAAATTCGCTTCCTTGATCGAATTTATGGTAGAAAAAATTTCCAAGGACACCGGACGTACAGTTGTAGTGCCTGAGGACTCGAAACAGACTTTTTCGATACTCTTCAATCAAATGAGAACGAGGTGGCAACAAGCTCACAGAAAATCCTGTGTTTTTTTCAAGAATAACGGTGAATGGCTTAGCAAGCAGGTATGTTTTGCCGCACCTACAGACACTGTAGTAACAAGCCCGGGTAATACGGGCGGCCGCCCGTCCCTTGAGTTCAATGTCCAGTGAAAGATCTAAACGAAGGAAGACCCAAGATATTCGTGCATCGTTCAACTCGGTCGAGTTAGCATACGCTACTCAGATGAGCCTTCGCTCTTCAGGACAATCCGACGCCGCAAAAGTTATTAAGGACGTAACAATGACGAGTCCTTTAAGAGCTTCCAAGTATCGTAAAGCTTACTCAGCAACGGATGAAATTACTTTATCCGAAGAGGCTGCACTTTCCGCTATGATTGAATATAAATTCTCCAAGAGTACTTACCAGGGAATGAGAAGATTAGGGAAGGAAAATAACTGTAAGCTATATCCGTCTTACGAAAAAGTGATGAAAGCAAAAAAGCGTTGTTATCCACCACGTGATGCAATCAGGATTACAGAGAGTAGTGCAGAAGTCCAACTACAGGCACTATTAGATCATACAGTTGAACGTATTTTACTCGTCCAAAATGTACTCATTCAAAGATTGACTCCAGATAATGTTCGTAAAATGGACTTGATTTGCAAGTGGGGTTGCGATGGAAGTTCTGGGCAAAGTGAATATAAGCAGACGTTCAGTGATGACAGCAAATCTGATGCGCATGTATTCTTTACTTCAGTCGTGCCATTACAACTCGTGTGTTATGATCAACAATCGAAGGAAGAAATAGTTGTTTGGAAGAACCCCAGACCCTCGTCTCCACGATTTTGTAGACCGCTTAGACTACTGTTTCTACGCGAAGACACAGAGTCAACACTTAAGGAAGTCCAAATTGTTGAAGAACAAATAAAGTCACTTCGTCCATTCGAAAGTGTAATAGATGGAAAAGAAATCTCCGTAATGTACAAGTTGTTGTTCACCATGATAGATGGTAAAGTTTGCAACGCTGTATCATTGACGAAATCTGCTCAACGGTGCTATTTGTGTGGAGCAACCAGCAAAGATTTTAATGCCATCGACACTGTATTGCAAAGGGAAATCAATGAAACAAATTTGAAGTTCGGATTGTCGACGCTGCATGCGTGGATACGGTGCTTCGAGTATTGCTTACACGTGTCTTACAAACTCGGCATTAAAAAATGGCAAGCTCGAAGTGCCGAAGAAAAAAAAATTACCCAGGAACGCAAGAGGGCCATTCAAGAAGGATTCAAGAAGCAATTGGGTCTAAATATCGATCGCCCAAAGCCTGGATACGGCAGCAGCAATGATGGCAACACAGCTCGGCGATTCTTTGAAAATTCGACGGTTTCCGCTGCGATAACGGGGGTCAACGAAGAAGTTATTAAACGCTTGTACGTAATCCTACAAGTTATATCGTGTGGCCACGAGATAAACTGTGAAAGATTTGAACAGTATGCTATTGAAACGGCAAGAAAGACCGTTGCATTATACCCTTGGTACTCCATGCCTACTTCGGTGCACAAACTATTAATTCATGGTCCAGTGATAATAACTCATGCTCTATTACCAATCGGCCAACTATCCGAAGATGCTCAGGAAGCTCGAAACAAAGACATCAAACGATATCGAGAAGATTTTGCGCGAAAAAGTTCCAGGGTTAAAACTATGGAAGATGTTTTTCATCGGCTCTTAGTTACTTCTGATCCGTACATTTCAAGTGTCAGAAGACTACCACAGACGAAGCTGAAGAGTTTGTCGCCGGAAGCTGTAGCGATGTTGATCGTTCCTAAAGTGACTGCTGCAGCAGACGAATTTTGCGCCGAGATTGAAGCCGTGCCGGGAGTTGTAATAGATACAAACTCGGATAATGATTCTGACTCCGACTCCGACTCCGATTACGATTTTGATTAAGAATAAAATTTTCTATTTTTGAAACGTTCCGTATGTATTTTGGAAATAAAAATAATAATTGCGTAGAATACACTGTTCACGTTTATTTTATTATGATGATTTTTTAAAATATATTAATTTATCTATTTAGCAGGATACTCGGCCATTTTGTTTATAACAATTTGCTGTAAGCTCTTTGTTGCAAGTTATAAACAATAGATATCGGATTGGTAATCAGCGACCTTGAAAACCCGTATATACCAATTTTTGTCAACATCTGGTAACTTTTTAACGTTCATGTCGGTCATATTGGATCGGCCATTTTTTTTACGATAATTTGGCTTGCGGATTCGTAATCAGCGACCTTGAAAACCCGTAAATACCAATTTTTGTCGACATCTGGCAACTTTTTAACATTCATGTCAGCCATATTGGATCGGCCATTTTGTTTACGATAATTTGGCTTTCAGATTCGTAATCAGCGACCTTGAAAACCCCTGTAAGCCAATTTTCATTCCCGTCAAAGGTCATTTGAGGTTTTGGCCAGGTTTTTGGGCTTTGCTCCTACTGTGTGGCGTCTAGGTCTTCCGCCGCCATCCTGTATTTCTGTAAAATGGGTAAGATTGTTTAAAAAATGTTAACACTAGCGGATAAGGGTGTGCAAACTACAGCTGATATTATCGTTAATTTAACTACAATGTACCTGCTATTATTGTTAATTTTAACCCCCCTGGGCGTCAACAAGAGCTCTTCATCAGGTATTACGGACGCCGATGTATAACCTGCCATAAAATAGTATTGCTCACTTTTCTTTTGAAATCCCAGAAATACAAAGAATAAAATAGGCTAATAATTAAAAAGAGGAAATATGAAAATAGATGTGTTGCGAGAAAATAGACGCCCTTTACCTGAGTCAGTCGTAGCATCTAAGACACGATTTATCCAATTATCGTTGCGCTCAACAATATTCTGTATATTCTCGTCTTCAAACGGGTAGTTCAATCCGAGACCCATAGGATACTCCCACTCTTGATTTTCTCGGTGGTCATATTTCTCAACGGGACTGTCCTCCTGCTGAGGGTCACCATTGCTGCCGACATCGTTCCCTTCGTTGTTCGGCGGGTGCAAAGCTGTGTATGTGCCCCCCCCTCTATTAATCATCTGTTCAAAATTATTATAATCATTATTTTCCTGCTTACCCTCATTACTGCCCGTAAATATCTCGGCAGGATTGTACGCGCTCGATGTAGGTGACGCATAGCCGACGGGTCGGTCGCGCGGCCAGTGCTCCTGTATAATGCTACTTCTAGCACTTACAGTTTCATCATCGTCATTGCTGTCGTCATTATTGGCCTCTCCACTGTTCGCATGGCTCTGTAAATCTAATTATATTTCCGCTCTGTTATCAACTGTAACAAAATATTTAGTATAATTTTTAATTATCCCTACTTACTCTCGTTGCCGTCCGTAAAAATTTCGGAAGGTTCACGTTGCCTGGTGTAGACTTACGCTCCTCGGTATCCGCAAATATATCAGAGGTGCTTGATGGATAGATAGCCCGCTGTGTTTCTCCTTCATCATCGTTTGATACATGCGAAAGATGCTGATAATAAGAGCGCACTCTAGCACTTTAAACCACCCTCGCTTCTTCTTCTTCTTTCACGGCACGCGCCTCCTCAATAAGTATAGCATCTTCATCGCTCGACGCATCTAAAAGACGCCGATAATCTGCGGTCGCACGAGTATTGTCACTATGTGTTCCTCACAAAAAGACGTCTTACATTACAGGGTGACCCAATGCCAGTAATAATTTTGCGAATACTGTGGGTGATTGTGATCGGTAGTACGATGTTTTATTAATAGGCAGATAAAAGTCGACGAAAAATAACAGCATCTGCAATATTCGCGATGATTTTTGGGACATCCTGTATATTAGGTACAGCTTACCGTTTATTTCGTTAACAAGCTTTCGATTACACGGCACGTTCACAAGATTTCTACGCTGTAACTCTTCGAATGCACATGTACGAACTCGGCAGCCCTTTAACATTCCTCTGTTGTAAGCCATAACGATGGACCGCAGCGGTAACCACCATAGCACATATTTCAAGCATTTCAACAAAGAGGTTTCCGGTAAATAGTGTAACTCACTGCACCAATTATCATTGCACCTTCGTCGAAGCTGAAAGCTTTGAATTTTTGATACCCGTAAAAGATCTAAAATAGATGCACGAAGGTAATGGTCGGTCATTATCGCGTCCAAGAAATGTACTGTTAGCTGGTTGAATCATGACTGATAGTCGCTTCAATTTTGCGAGTACCAATGATATTGTGAATCATGTATACACGTACATCACAGTATGTGCAAATGATACGCATTTTGAAAATCTTGAGATTTCTCGGGGTCGGTATGTAAGACAATATCTCGCAGCAGCAGTTTTGCTGAGCCGTAAACATCATGAACGAGCTCATCATACCTTCTCCATCGATTCGTTATGACCATTATAAAGTATCGGCGCGTAATATTCATTTTTTAAAAGCGTAACATTTTCAGGGGTTCTACGCGCATCTATATTTTGCCGTGCTTCCATAATTGTTATAGTTTTAGGGTAAAATACATTGCGCATATGAATAGAGTAAAGAGAGTACGATCGGCCATATATATACACTACCGGCGGAAAGTTTCCGGACAAGAGTTGGAAAAAGTGCCCGAACGGTTCTTTATGCCATTTCGCCGGTAGTTGGGCTAGGCCAATTTGACCGACGGCATTTTTAAGAGGGGGGATTTACCTACATTTTGGCTTATCAAAAACATTTTTACGATTTTTTTTACACTTGGCACCCAGTTTTGAAAACGACAATTTTTTGTCGTTTTTTTGTTGTTTTGTGAGTGGACCCCGTTTACAGTAAAAATCTTTATTATGCATTTCTCCGTTTAAAATCATAAAAGGGGAAGCCTAACTTTCAATTTCGCTTTGTAGAAAAATTTTTGCGGTTTTTTTTCCCAAAAATATTTCGTTTTTTCGATAAAAATATACAATATGAAAATTGCTTCGCAGTACGAAAACGACGAGGTGTACAACAAAACCTCAAGACGGTAAAAAGTTGCGTTACTTTTTGTTGAGTTCATGAGAATTTTTTCACATTTTTTTTGCGAATTTTTTTTTATATTTATTTCCGGTCGGAACTCGATTGATCTCAATACCATGATAATAATATAATTAATTTTTTTATTTACATATTATACTTTGGTCTCGTCGATAAAATCTCCTCTCGCTGACAGCACGCTCTTAATCGTCGTAATTGAAATGTTTTTTCCACGACTTTCGACAAACTGCGCATGGATGTTTGCCGCCGTGAGTTTTCGATTCCTTTTAGACATAACAATTATTGATTAGTCTTCCGCTTTGAAAGTAACAGGAGGCCTCCCGGAACGATTTTTATCGCGGTTCGATTGTGTCTCTCTGAAACGTTTTATAGCATCCTCAACGGTTGATTTGGGTATTTTCAATCGATTTGCAATGTAGCGAATTTTGAACCCTTCATTGAAAAGTGCAAGAATTGATGCACTCTTTTTGATGCTTATATTGGGTCGACGACCCATTTTCTTCTTCAAAAAAAAAAACTCTAATGAAGTCAAACATTTTATTTAATTAACCGTCAATAAATTAATAGTTAAACACACTTCAAATTCAATATATTATTCGACACGATACGACGGGAAAATCTAACGCGAACGTTTTTTTCGATGCTTGCCGAAGAAGTACTGAGTCGAAATAATTTTTGAATATTTTTTCATTGTAACACGTAAAGAGTGCGTGAACGTTTCTCCCACTCTTTGTAGAGTAGTAAAAAAAAAATATATCGCTCACCTATGCGACAAAGCGAACGCTCGACAATGCGAACCTCGTGAAAAAATAAACAAGGAACAAGGACAGACACTCCGTCGCGAGATTCGCTATGTTCGCTGACTACTCTACTTCGAAAACAAGAAGAAAACAAAGAGTGGGAGAAACGTCCACGCACTCTTTACGTGTTACAATGAAAAAATATTCAAAAATTATTTCGACTCAGTACTTCTTCGGCAAGCATCGAAAAAACGTTCGCGTTAGATTTTCCTGTCGTATCGTGTCGAATAATATATTGAATTTGAAGTGTGTTTAACTATTGATTTATTGACGGTTAATTAAATAAAATTTTCGACTTAGAGTTAATTTTATTTTTATTTTTAAGAAAAAAATGGGTCGTCGAGCCAGTTTAAGCATCGAAAAGCGTGCATCAATCCTTGCTGTTTGCAATGAAGGGTTCAAAATTCGCTACATTGCAAATCGATTGAAAATACCCAAATCCACCGTTGGGTATGCTATAAAACGCTTCAGAGAGACACAATCGAACCGCGATAAAAATCGTTCCGGGAGGCCTCCTGTTACTTCCAAAGCGGAAGACCAATCAATAATTGTGATGTCTAATAGGAATCGAAAACTTACGGCGGCAAACATCCAAGCGCAGTTTGTCGAAAGTCGTGGAAAAAACATTTCAATTACGACGATTAAACAACGCTTGCGCAGCGCACAATTATACGGAAGAGTCGCAACGAAAAAGCCACTCTTGCGCCGTGGAAATAAAAAGAAGCGATTGAATTGGGCACGCAAGCACAATAATTGGACGCTCGAAGATTGGAAACGGGTGTTATGGACCGACGAATCCAAATTTGAAATATTTGGAGGAAAACGTCGAGTTTTCGTTCGTCGCTCAGCTAACGAGAAAATGCATCCTGATTGCGTAATTCCAACCGTTAAAGACGGCGGCGGTTCTGTAATGGTGTGGGGATCTTTTTCGTATGCTGGTGCGGGGGACCTCTACCGAGTCAAAGAAATCCTGGACCAAAAAGGATATCACGCGATTCTGAAAAACCACGCTGTTCCTTCTGGAAAGCGACTCATCGGAAGGGGGTTCGTATTTCAACAAGACAACGACCCGAAACATACTTCAAAATTCTGCTCAAAGTATCTTGAAACGAAGCAAAAAAGTGGGGAGCTTCAAATTATGCAATGGCCTCCTCAATCTCCCGATCTCAATCCCATAGAGCTGCTGTGGGGTGAAATGGATCGGCAAGTGCGCAAGGTCACGCATTCATCCGCCGAAAAGCTATGGGAATCCCTACAAAAATTATGGAAAGAAACACCCCGAGAGACATTCGAAAAACTTGTGGAGAGGATGCCGCGTGTGGTAAAGAGCGTGTTGTCAGCGTGAGGAGGTTTTTTCGACGAGACCAAAGTATAATATGTAAATAAAAAAATTAATTATATTATTATCATGGTGTTGAAATCAATCGAGTTCCGACCGGAAATAAATTTTTAAAAAATTTCGCAAAAAAAATCTGAAAAAATTCTCATATCCTCAACTCATAAACTCAACAAACTCATAACCTCAACAAAAAGTAACGCAACTTTTGACCGTCTTAAGGTTTTGTTGTAAACCTCGTCGTTTTCGTAATCCGGAGCAATTTTCAGATTGTATATCTTTATCGGAAAAAAAAGAATTATTTTTGGGAAAAAAAAATCGGAAATTTTTTTCTACAAAACGAAATTCAAAGTTAGGCTTCCCCTTTTATGATTATAATAGGAGAAATGCATAAAAAACATTTTTACTGTAAACGGGGTCCACTCACAAAACAACAAAAAAACGACAAAAAATTGTCGTTTTCAAAACTGGGTGCCAAGTGTAAAAAAAATCGTAAACATTTTTTTGATAAGCCAAAATGTAGGTAAATCCCCCCTCTTCAAAATGCCGTCGGTCAAATTCGCCTAGCCCAACTACCGGCGAAATGGCATAAAGAACCGTTCGGGCACTTTTTCCAACTCTTGTCCGGAAACTTTTTGCCGGTAGTGTTTATATATATCTATATCTATATATATATATATATATATATATATATATATATATATGCACGCAACGCGCGACCGTACGAGGATGAAATATAGTTATAGTAGTAGTAGAAAGAAGAAGAATATTTATATATATATATATATATATATATACCGCTCACCCGTAGAGTAAAGCTATACGTATAGCTCGAGCGTAGGCGACGATGAAATATAGTTATAGTGGTAGAGCGCGAAGAAGAATATATATATATAAGTAGTAAGGGGGCCACTATGGCGACCCCAACTCCTATCCCCACTCCTCGGCCCGTGGTGGGGGTAGTAGCGGTGGAGGGGGTAAGAGCGGGGAGGAACGGTGGTGTCGCCATAGTGGCCCCCTTCTTTTTCTTTTTTTCTTTTTGTTACATATACATACAGGTTTATTTACAAATATCCATTATATTGATTATGCGTTTCAGTTGATGATTTATGAGATTATCGGTGACGATTGTTCTCGCTTGTGTGGAGAGGTTGCAGGAGACACTGGCTAACGAGCGGTGAACAGCCGCCCGAATTTTAGTGTATTTTATTTCTAATACGACGCCGTAAACGTCTTGCCGTCGTGTTGTACATTTCCGATACAATGACGGTGACAAGCGCATCCTTACATTTACCCACGTCGGTCGAAGCATTGTTAGGTCATGTTGCATACGCGCTGATACGATCCTCCAATAATTTCAATGCGATGAAGTCATCTTTACCGAAGGTGAAGAATGGCGCCGCACGGTGTAGAGCGTGTACGCCGTAGTCGTTGAAATTTTGAATAGTTACGCTGGGTTGGTCGTAATATTCACCGTATTTCAGAACGTAGTCATCACAAGCGACCACCGTATGAACAGTAGGGTAGTCGGAGGCGCATGCAATGTTTTCTTCGTTGAAGTATGCAGCGATGGTGGTGTTGAGCTGTTTTTAAAACGACAACCATGATGATGTAATTAGGGTTGTCCAACCGTTGGTATCACACATGCAACGAATAATGGGTTGCAGTTGACCGGCGTCGTCAACATCTATGCCTAGCCACACGTTTTTCGTCATTTTACTATTCAGACTGTAAAACGTCTGCAACACCAATGGTCGTAGATTATAGGCACGTTTGTTTTCTGCCGAGAGAGTGGACGATGAACGTTTGCCCGCCATGGCTTCTTCCTGCAGACTGACGCGCTCTCACAAATCTGATGTAGTATACGAGAGCTGTCGTGCAGAGTTATTCGACAGCTGGCTTGAACTCCAGATTATTGAATTCGGAGCCAAGGTATTCCATAACGAGATTATCTGCATGGGCCGCTGCTACCATCTGCTTGAACAACACCTCGTCTTCGTCAGGAGCTCTCATGAATCTCGCCGGTAGAAAGCAAACGAATGTCTTGTCCACCTCCACGATAAGACGTAACCCGAATCGAGTTTTCACCACTCGTATATCGGAAATTTTGTAGTCCGTTTTTGGGGAGAGTTCTGCCATCTTCTTCGTCGGTAGGAAGTCGGCCATCGCCCCGACCTTGTTGATGCGTGTAAAGTCCATCGCTGATGTGAAGTTTCGTGATTTTTCGTGTTAAAATATTTAACGCACTCCTCTTTTCTATGAGACTTTGAAGAATTGCAATATTTTGCAAGAAAACTTCTATACGTGCTTTCAACTCGCGTCTTTTTTTCTGCATTAAACTCTACCGTGGCTCCGTAACAATTGCAGTCTGACTACCGAAACGTATGCCCTATTTCTAGTACTGTCCCCACCACAACCGCTACCCCCCACCATCACGAGAGGAAGTGTGAGTACGGTCTCGCCAAGAGAACTGTTTCTCGGCAATTTCGCAAAATCTGCTGACTTAGTGGCGTGTGAATCACCGCAAGACTCTCCATCGCTGCTAAAGTTGTACGCTGAAACGATTAAGCTATAAGAATAAATACACAGAATATTTGAAGACAATTATTTATTAAAGTGACATGATGGGTTACAATTAGAGCGTACGGGAACAACAGCCTTGTACACAATGTAAACTTTTATGATTAAAAGAGTCGCAATTATTACGACGTCTGCCACGACCTACGCTACCGTCCACATCTTTATATTTATCGTTCTTATTGGTGAAAGCATTATAATAACGATTGACTATTTAGCCGTTGCGTGATATATCATTTGAAAATACAGTTCTAAACTTATGCATACCGAAGCCAGTACACATATAATGAAGAAACATAATGTAATACTGTCCGCAACATTGCGAGCAGTCTCAGTCATCCGGAGCTTGAGCAGTTCCGGAGCAGTTTCTACGGAGTCGAATGAGGTGTTGCGGGACAATGGGGGGCAATCCGTAGCTGTCGAAGTACCTTCCGTGTCCAGCTCGATCGACGTACATAGTAGCGACCCAGTGGGCTCCCGGCTGTTTGTGTCCATCGGTATTCACAACAAACGCTGTTGGTTTCGTCTAGATCTTTGGTATGCGATCTGCAGGGTACACACCCACAGAGTGATTCTGTATATCACGAAGAGAGGCCAGGATGTGAAGACTTACGAATACCCACCGAGAACCAGTGACCATTGTCCTCACAATTCTGGGGATCGCCCGTAACGGTGTATAGCCCTCGAACCATACTATCCCGTGATGATTACGCGTCACCCACTCGTTCGTTCTTTTCACATCCTGGGGTAATTGACGGTACGCGTGAGGTGGTGCAACGATCCAATGATCAGCGTGCCATGAATCAAGTGAAACGACAGCCACTTCTTTGGGTATAAAATTATTATGTTTATCCCTTAGACCTTGTATGTCAATCGCCATATTCATGATCCGGGCTTACGCTTTGAATACTTAACGAGAAATGAAGACCACCGCAGCGCTCAACCGCTGAAATCTACAATGACTTGTCTGGACGCATCAATCTCCAGTACGTTATCATATTCCGCATACACGACACAATTAACCATTGATGTTAGCGCTTCGTCGAATCGCACTTCTATCCTGACGCTACCATGTTTCACCAGATTCCAATGACTGGCGCTGTTTTCCGAAAGATCGGGCGTAAGATCAAACGCTAAAAGAGAATAACCGTAGGGGTACGCTGTCCGCGTGATTGAATTCCCTTGATTGAGAAAGTGTATACCCGTACCGGAAAATGACGTACGATACGCATCCACATATAGGGCGGTGTCGGTGAAGTTGGGCTGGAGAGCCTTTGACGGTATTTGCACGCCGTCAGCGTACAAAGCAAGATAATTAATTTCATAATTCTGAAAGTTGAAGGGGTTGAGGGCCCGATTGCCGTTGAATGCTTTATTAACGACAAAACCGATAATTATGCGCTTCGGTAGTTGCCCTAGTATTACATTGTCCAGGGTATCCCCGTGTACACCAGCATGCATCGATATAGTTATAACCTCTACGCGCGTCAACTGGTATTTTGCCGTCGATTTGGCCAATGCTCTCGCATGAGCTAAAATCATACCTAGGGCAATTTTTGCACGACGCACAAGAAGTGACGCCTCGGTAATGTGGATACTGTAATCTTTTGAAGACGTCCTAAGACAGAAGGCGTCGCTGGTACGCACAAGGCGCAAACGCATCTCAACGCCGTTTATCAGAAATCTCTCCTGGTTAAAGATATCACAGTGCAAATGACCGAGCAGATCAATCTCCCCACGCGCATTTAAAACCTTTCGACGATTAGAAAGACCGATGTTTGCGTCTGCTATATCGTCCATTTTACCGGCTGAATCACCGTACCATACACAGCTTGTGAGATGAGAGGTTTCCGCAGCCTGTCCATAATTCAATAATGTTTCATTGTAGGCTCTGTATGCATAAGCATTATTGGGTGGTGATGCAAGTTTTTGATTCAAGAATACATAGACCTGATTAAACATTGAGTGGAGTAAATTATTAACAGGCCCCACTTTAACTGTAGGGTCGGGTTTTACAGAGTTCGAACGTATTCGAACACGCATACTTAGCATGGTATGTGCAAGGTCAATGTACTCGTCACCCTGACCAGGTACCACGAACTCGATAGGCGAATCGTCTGTTAGAGACGAGATCGGCTTGTAGTGTAACCATTGTGTCCCATCGATGGTAGTTTGAGTCGGTGGTAGTGTAAATAGCTCCAGCGCTGACTTCAAGCACTCACACGAATGAGTGTGTAAGAAAGCCATTTTTTCACGAGAAGATGTCGGACACGGTCCTCGGTCGTGACGTTTTTTTCTTCTGTGTCCTTTTGGACGTCTTTCTACTTGCTCTTTTCACTGTTGTTCTGTTCTTTTTTTTTAACACGCCCGACGTGTTTTTTTGATGTCGCGGGTTTCTTTTTTTTACCGACCCTACGCGTACCGTAGCTGTCGACCGAATGCACAAGTTTGCGAATTTTCGAGCGTTTATATCCCGAGCCCTGCATGGGACTATTGAGTTTTTCTTCAGCCTTTCTCTTCAAATACACACCCGATTCGCGCAAACGTGATTTAAAGGCCTCTCTAGGATGCACACCTGTGTCTATTATATCGTTTGCTACATTAATCCCAGAACGTATAGCTTCTTTGTTTGTTGTTTGACTGACCGTTTGTGCTCTTTAGGGAGAGTATGTGCGTCAGAGCTTTAGCCACTGTCGCAGCAGCCTTATTGCGCAAGGGCGCGACCCACGCGTACTTGCAGAGTACATCTATGACCACAAGAAGATAAGCATAACCGTCTCTATAACTTTTAAGTGAGCGAAGATCTACAAGATCAGCTTCCCATCCATCATCAACGGTCCATACGTTGTAGGACCGACATGGGAACCGACGCCTCATAGGTCTGTGCTTGGTATAAGCATCCTGGGCTTCAAGCCACTGTGTCGTTTTAGCAGGGGAGATCTTTTTTGACGGCTTACGCGTAACAGCTTTGCAGCAGCCCCGGTGGAAGACGTTTCATGGGAAGGATCAAAGTATACTTTTTTGAGAACATTCATGCTGATAATTTAAGGCAGGCCCAGGTCACTCGTCTTCTCTTGCAACTCCCCCCGGAGCCGTTCTGTACACTGCGTTCGGATTTACTGCTCTCGCTGCCACTGTAAAACTCAGAATGACCAACATCGCTGATAGCCCCGTCATTTTCATCGGTGGCACTATCACAGCGCGATCGTAATGTTGAATTTGCCCGAGACTCCAGCCAAAGTTCGTCGTTTCCCACAAACTCTCGAGGTGTCTGTATGGATCGCAAAAATTCTGCAAAGACTTTTCGGCCTGCCGGCTTGGCTACGTTTCTCGCGCGCATTGCGTCGTTCACGAGATCAACGATGGTTGAATCCTTGATCGGTTCCCCGCTGGCCGAAACCACACCGGCTGAATCCCAAGAAAAATCTGACGGAGCTGCATCATGCAAACGTCGCAATAAAAGTTTTGCTTTATTGTGAAATTTCAAAGGTACACTCTCAATGATAATGGAATCATTCATTCGGGTCGTAGGGATGTCGTTTTTGGCTGGGGTGAATTCCGCACTTCCCTCTTTCTTTTTCATAAGAGCATGGTACTGATGTGCTCGTTCCCCATCAGCGAAATGCAAGTACCGCTGCAGTACACTCAAATACGCCAGCCACTTTTCACGCTCATCCGCGTACGTGTTAGATTTCAAAATCTCATTCATCTCCGCATCTAGTCTGCTGAGAGTCGCCTCGATTGTTTTCTCTGCTTGCTTTGCTGATCCCTCGTTATCTTTGGTAAAATTATGTGGCCTATGACTACTGAGCTGTAATAGATTTTCCTCGGGCACCAAAACCATTTTTCGGGTATGCTCCATCATCCGCGATCAGCAATTAGATTAGACAACAAAGTACCTAGTATAGGAGCGAGTAGAAGGGGTAAAAAACCACCGCTTTGAACGACAAACTTCTTCTTACTTTTCCAGCACCCGTTTTTCGAGTCTAAGGAGGGGAGCGTGACGGCGCAGTTTTTTTCTCGGACCAGACTTGAGAGGTATATCCCCTCGGAGAACCTCGGAGAAAGCACACTCGCAAACGCAGCGTATCATGCAAGGGTCTGCTTTCCGCAAAATGGCCTCGCGCTGTTCTTTGCTGAGATACTGAAGGGCGTTCAATATCGCAATGCTCTTCCTGCAGAGAGACGATCTGTTGCGTGCCATTACAGACGTAGAACTGGCAATTCGCCTCTCGTGTTGCCGCTTTTAAATTTTTTCCGCGGCACGTAGGCGAAATGATGAGGGTCATCGGGAAAAATACATGCACGGAATCGACAATTGTCGGGAGTCGATTGCTCCAAATCCAGCAGCAAATAACCATGTGGCTTAGACGTTGCGTCGTAATAAACCTCCTGCAGAAAGCGCGGGTTCTCAGGACATACCTGTCTCGCCGGGTGCTGTATTTGGGCACGGTCGCGAGAATTATTGAAAATAACGATATAACTTGCGTTCAGAGAGATATCCCTCTGTCCCTGATGGAATAAGTTCTGCGTTATAAAAACAACACTCAAATTCTTATGATGGCTACCCTTGGTGAAGAGATCGACAACGCTATTGCTCGATGCTTCACGCATCAGATCATCGATAATTAAAAGCTTGACGCGAGGGTCGTTTGAGTAATCGGCAGACTTGGGTAATCCCTCACGAAACTCAATAGAGGTACCGTACTCCGCATATCCCGTCTGCGACTCGGAATAATAGAATAATATCCTCTCGAACGGCTCGCTGCTCATGTGCGTGATGAACTTTAAAAATATTTTTACAAAATACGTCTTACCGCAACCTGTAGGTCCGCAGATCATTGAAGTCCACGGATGCGTCCACCGTGTGTCCATTGTGATGAATGAGAAAAGGTACTTCTGAAGCAGCAATAAATACTCTACAGACGTGGCGTTCCTTTTTTTTACAAATATATTTGCAGGTAAAACATATTTTACAATTTCTAATGACGATAGCCGTAAGGCAGCGAACCGTATTCGCCATCACGTCTTCGCTTAATACTCGACGGCTTAAACGATTTTGTTTCGGAGCGCGTAACAACATGATGGAACTCTGTACGTCTGATAGCATCGTACCGCAGTACGATAGGATCCTCTCTGTCCCCGACAATGAAGGACCGTACAGATTGGTAATTTATTAACGCACTGTTTGCAAAATTAAGGGTGATACCCTTAACCTTACAAACTTCACTCTCCGACCCGTCAGGAGCACGCACTATAAACGCGTAAAATTTTGGCCCACTGGAAATGTAGCTTTTGATATAGCTACCCTCCCCATAAGCACTCAACCCATCCGTTAAATCACCTAAGAGCTGCCCTACAGGTGCTTCGTATTCATTAGGTTGCTGCCTTGTTACATAAATAACAGAGTCTGTGTCGCAGTACAAGGCACGCCGATCGAGACGTTTCAGGTAACTGTAAAGCTTTAGACGCGCCTGCACCGTGGTGTATGCAGCAATTACAGCATTCGCTATATTCGAGGGCATCACAGCCTCATCCGTATTAGTATAGCTTACATACAACGTTTGATTATTTACAGGAAGCATACCGGTAATTTCACACCCGGGGTCGGTCAATAATTCTATAAGTCTTTTTCGCGTCGGTACCACGGTGGTTTGTGGAAGATTCTCGCGTTGGCCGAATTTTCCCCAGAATGAATTTAGACAAAGCTTTGCGAGCGAGCGTAACCGGGGGTTTTCGACTATCGCCTGACTGCTCAAGCGAACACCCTCAGATCGTTCAAAATGCGTGATATAACGTTCTTGCAGTGTTTCATCTTCTGCGCAGTTTTCAGGACACCCGCTCGCCTCTTGCTTGATTTTCAAAAACGTATTGATGTATTCGGCGAACAACCCGCCTGATTGCTTATTACGATCGAATTGCGTTACTTTGTATTGCCAAATTTCGGCTATAGAGAGTATTGTGTAGCCGCACGAAACAGCTTTTCGCAGCTCGTCAACTACCCACGTGCCTTCGAACACACGGTCAGCGGCATCATCGTGTGTGCACTCTTCCTGATTCATTATCTCGCAGCAGCTGCGACATAAAGGGAACAGCAGCCGCTGATGCATACGCACGGGTAATACAGGATGGTAAAGATTGTGCGGTGGTAGCACAGTACATTTGACCAACCCCTCAACGTGCGTTAAATCGTTAGTTCCCCCTGTCAATTCTGAGCACTCTTCAGCAATAAATACTTTTGGATGGCCCACGGGGTATTTACCAAATTTGCAGATATACAGATACAGAGAGCAGACATCTACGTAGCGTATACGCTCCCCCTCCCTTGTATCATAGAGTGTTACCATGTTTTCTGTACGCCCCCCGAAGAACGCATCACGAGGGTTCAATGGGTCTTTTGCTGTTAGCGGATGATCCCGCACGAGCTCACGAATTTCAGAGTTTGCTGCTACATGACGATTCCACTCGCATTCCCAAATCTCCACCAATTGGTAACCACTCGAGCGTATTCTCTGTGATATGGCTATGGTTCGTTCTAGAGCCTCGTCCATAGACAGGCCATTGTGCTGTTTACGATCTCTATTAAAGATGTAGCATTTGGAGCAACCGTGCCAATAGCAGCCGTGAAACTGTAATACATGTGCTGTGCCGTTTGTTTCGTAGTAGCCGTCAACTAGTAAATTCTGAGGTAATTTAAATTCGCGTGATCGGCCTGCGTGTATAATGGGGTGCCCGAGAGAATGCTCCATCCAGACGAGCCATGAAATTGCTTTTTTCGATTGATTATGAGCCCATCTATAACCACCTAGAGGTATAATACCGATCGTGTTGCCTTTTAGGAAATTTTTACGAAAGACGCGAAAACAGGCTGACGCTATTGTTGTGCTCTCGTCAAAAGGACAGACGCGACCGTTGGCTATAAACATAGAACGAACAGCCATGCACGCACGTCGTAATATCGTGACGTCGTCCGTGCAATAGCTTACAAGCTCTTTCGAAAAGTCAAACACGTAATTGGCGTCGTTTGACTCCCTGTTCCAGGCTAGACATTTTTCGCGCTCTGCAGAACGCATCGTGTCAGCGGAGTAATACTCTATAGACGGTAGTGGTCCGACATAATTTTGATTTTCCGGCCGATTGAACAAATGGGGAAAAATACCTTTAGCGATAGAACCTGTGAGGCCGAAGGCTTTAGGTAGTGCGCTAAGAGGCATGTGGAAATAATCTAGGCTGTCGAGAAATACCAGTTTTTCAAGGCGCATCGAGATGATCTTTGTACCGTTCATAATTATACGCGGTAGTTGAGTCTTTTTTTCCTCGATCAAATAACGCAAAATGAATTGCGCGTCGAAACCCCCGGCATTGTGAGCAATACAGATCGTACGCGAAAAAATATTGACCCGCTGCATAGCAGACTCGATCAGCTGACCCACAGGATGATGACTAAAGACAAACTCATGGGGACCTCAATGTTCATAAGGCTCATCGATAGAATAACGCGTGCAGCAATATGTGCAAACGCGCTGCACTACGCACAGGTTTGGCTCGTGTATAAAGGTACCAGCATCACCGTGTACATTTGTGCATTGCTACGTCTCAAAATCATAAAATATGAAAAGTATTTTAGCCGCCTCTTTGTCGTCGTGGATGGGTTTCATGAAGCACGCGTCGTTATTGGAATGGTATGTTCTACATGTTTTGCAAAAGATCACGCCACATACATGCTTTCTCCTTTTATCCAACGGCCGTAGTGTTTTCAAGCATCCGCGGCACCGTTTGAGAGAGGCACAAACACTATTTGACTTTCATCTTTGGGTCTGCTTAACAACCAAATGGTTTTCAAAGCATTGCCGGCCGTCAAACGTGCGAGCGCACATATCACACTCGAGCGTAGCACTTACGTTGGGATTGCAAGATGGGGCGGTCATGCAGCGAGGACACTTCTTTTTTGAACATCTATGACTTAGTCTACGATATTGTGAATTACACGAGGACAAAAATCGCGGCTTCCGACAGCACCTCGTAAATTTAATATCGGTTGAAAGAGATGCGAGCGCTCGTAATACAATATGTACAAAGTGTGCTGGATGCTATTAAAAGTGTTCAAGGCTTTTTGCGTACCATCGAACAAAGGCTGGACCCCGTGCCCCAGAGTTAAAAATTCGTAAACCACTACCGCAATACCGTCTTGCGCTCAATAATTTTGAAAGAGAGCAACCTCACGGATACCACAGCCATTCGCGGGTACTGTAACTTGGGCGGCGTTCGTTAATTCAAGAGCTGCGTTCCTCTGCAGTGAACCGTTAATCTGTCTCATACGCTGCCAATTTGCACGTAAGTTACCCGAACGTATTTCACCCCGCTCGGCGTAGGCTCGCGCAGCAACCAGTGATCGCGGTAAACACAAATTATCATTATTCCTAATCGTGAGAATAGCTTGATTTGCAACACCCTCGTGTGTTAGTTTTTTTCTACAGGAACCTTCGACACCCTGTATAATACTAACTTTTATCGTGCATGTATCGTCGATATTTAACAATGCTGCGCTTTGGGCAACACTAGCTATTAATTTCCAGATATCGGTAAACGTGCAGTCTCTGACGGGTCGAAAGGAGAGCCATACGGGACCGTGCGGTAGGTTACTTGAGGCAAACGATCTACCTATATAATCGCTAGCTTCGCAAGACGTCGTTATGTGCGTCAGGAGATCGCGAACCGCTCCTTCAAGCCATTGTAAAATGTGGCAGTTTGGCGGTGGTTGACAAATGCGTACGGTCAGTGCCCGACCGCGGAGCTTGAAACGCTTGAAGTAGCGGCGAGCATCCCCAATGATTTCGATGCGGGTGCCTGGCGGTTGCACATCGCCAAAGGGCTCATCGGTAGGGGCCTCGCGCTGGCGTCTCGGTCTTCCGGCGCCATCCTGCACTTCTGTAAAACGGGTAAGATTGTTTAAAAAATGTTAACACTAGCCGATAAGGGTGTGCAACCTACAGCTGATATTATCGTTAATTTTACTACAATGTACCTGCTGGTATTGTTAATTTTAACTCCCTATGGGCGTCTACAAGAGCTCTTCATCAGGTATTACGGACGCCGATGTATAACCTGCCATAAAATAGTATTGCTCACTTTTCTTTTTAAATCCCAGAAATACAAAGAATAAATAGGCCAATTATTAAAAAGAGGAAATATGAAAATATATGTGTTGCGAGAAAATAGACGCCCTTTACCTGAGTCAGTGGTAGAATCTAAGAGACGATTTATCCAATTATCGTTGAGCTCAACAATATTCTGTATATTCTCGTCTTCAAACGGGTAGTTCAATCCGAGACCCATAGGATACTCCCACTCTTGATTTTCTCGGTGGTCATATTCCTTAACGGGACTGTCCTCTTGCTGAGGGTCACCATTGTTGCCGACATCGTTCCCTGCGTTGTTCGCCGGGTACAAAGCTGTGTATGTACCCCCGCCCCTCTATTAATCATCTGTTCGAAATTATTATAATCATTATTTTCCTGCTTACCCTCATTACCGCCCGTAAATCTCTCGTCAGGATTGTACGCGCTCGATGTAGGTGACGCATAGCCGACGGGTCGGTCGCGCGGCCAGTGCTCCTGTATAATGCTACTTCTAGCACTTACAGTTTCATCATCGTCATTGCTGTCGTCATTATTGACCTCTCCACTGTTCGCATGGCTCTGTAAATCTAATTATATTTCCGCTCTGTTATCAACTGTTCAAAAATGTTTAGTATAATTTTTATTTATCCTTACTTACTCTCATTGCCGTCCGTAAAAATTTCGGAAGGCTCACGTATGCCTGGTGTAGACTCACGCTCCTCGGTATCCGCAAATATATCAGAGGTGCTTGATGGATAGACCGCCCGCTGTGTTTCTCCTTCATCATCGTTTGATACATGCGAAAGATGGTGATAATCAGAGCGTCCTCTAGTACTTTGAACCGCCCTAGCTTCTTCTTCTTCTTCCACGGCACGCGCCTCCTCAATAAGTATAGCTTCTTCATCGCTCGACGCATCTAAAAGGCGCCGATAATCTGCGGTCGCACAGGTATTGTCACTATGTGTTCCTCACAAAAAGACGTCTTACATTACAGGGTGACCCAAAGCCAGCGATAATTTTGCGAATACTGTTGATGATTGTTATCGGTAGTACGATGTTTTATTAATAGGCATATAAACGTCGACCCGAAAAAATAACAGCATCTGCAATATTCGCGATGCTTTTTGGGACACCCTGTATATTAGGTACAGCTTACCGTTTATTTCGTTAACGAGCTTTCGAATACACGGCACGTTCACAAGATTTCTACGCTGTAACTCTTCGAATGCACATGTAAGAACTCGGCAGCCCTTTAACATTCCTCTGATGTAAGCCGCAACGATGGACCGCAGCGCTGCCCACCATAGCACATATTTCAAGCGTTTCAACAAAGAGGTTTCCGGTAAATAGCGTAACTCACGGCACCAATTATCATCGCACCTTCGTCGAAGCTGACTGCTTTGAATTTTTGATACCCGTAAAAAATCTAAAATAGATGCACGAAGGTAACGGTCGGTCATTATCGCGTCGAAGAAATGTACTGATAGCTGGTTGAATCACGACTGATAGTCGTTTCAATTTTGCGAGTACCCATGCTATTGTGAATCATGTATACACGTACATCACAGTATGTGCAAATGATACGCATTTTGAAAATCTTGACATTTCTCGGGGTCAGTAGTTAAGACAATATCTCGCAGCCGTTTTGCTGAGCTGTGAAAATCGTGAACGAGCTCATCATACCTTCTCCATCGACTCGTTATGACCATTATAAAGTATCGGCGCGTAATATTCATTTTTTAAAAGCGTAACATTTTCAGGGGCTCTACGCGCATCTATATTTTGCCGTGCTTCCTTATAATTGTTATAGTTTTAGGGTAAAATACATTGCGCATATGAATAGAGTAAAGAGAGTACGATCGGCCGTATATATATATATATATATATATATATATATATATATATATATATATATATATATATATATATTATGACGGGTATCGCGTGTTAACGTAGGCGGAGGAAGATTGAAATATTATTTATTTTACAGCAATAAAGGAAGGAAAGCTCGATACAAAAAAGAAAGAAGTTAATTCATTAATTACAAAAAAAAATGATAAATGTAGACTCGATATAATGTAAAGCCATTCTGCAACGATCAAAAGTTTGACTCGAATTATTTGACGGGCTACTGGACACGCGAAGTCCCAACTCTATTTCTCTACCCGTGTAATATTTTATGTTAGACAAATTCAATAATTTGGGCGCCAGCCTTTCTCGGGCAACGCTCTAAACGCGTACTCAATCTCGAAGTGAACCGAAAGAAAAAAACCAAAACACGCGCGGCCTTCGGCCGGCGAGCGAGAGACTCTATACAAATTAAAATGGGGACGTCTCAGGGTATCGGGGACAGACGGGGTTCTCGAACACAATGGCCACTTGACTTGGACCACGACTATTTTAAACTTAATTTTTCAATACTCAAATTAACCATACGCAAACTAAAAATCTCGAAATACGAATTGCGCGATTTATTCTCACGGGCAATGTCACCCGAGTCGGCCGACGGTCGTGTTACACGAGGCGGCCGCGGCTACGCGCGCGCGAGGGGAATTTTCACGAGGGACACCGGGGATCCGCCACGAGCACCTTTTTACACTGTTTTCGCAATATTTATAACGCAATTTCTCGACTAATTACTCGAATCGCACGCACTGATTCTAATTACCTTAATCTAGTTTACACTGTGATAAGCGACGCGCACGGAAAAGGGACGACGATCAGGAATGACGGGGGAGGGGTGAAGGGAACGAATTTTATCGGTCGCCCGTGCGACCAATTTTCCCGAACTGACTTTAGCGGCGCACGCTGGCCGCTCTTGCGAAAGAGAAAAAGGAAGGACTCACGTTTTTCGCCGGGAAGATCCTTTCCACGAGAATTCGACACGTACTCGACGTCTTTTCTATCTCTCTCTCTCTCTTTCTCCTTTCGCTTGGTTTTCGCTCGACTTTTCTTTTCTGTTCCTCGCTCGACCACGCTCCGGGACTAAGTGCCGGTCCACGCCGGCCGGCTTCCTCGTCTCGCCCAATCCCGTCATAGACGACGGACCTCCTATCGATTTTCGTCTCGATCTTCGTGGCTCGCCCTTTCGGTCGATCGCGCTGCTGAATCCTTTTCCTCCCGAGTCGCGGAGCGCCCCAGTCGGTACGGCGCTCGCCAGCCATACCGCGCGAGAGCTGTAGTCTCTCCTGACGCGCGGTAGGCCGGAGACTCGGGAGATGGCAGCGGGATGCCCTCGGGCGGCCAGTCCACTGTCCGCGTCGTCGGGAGATGGCGTTGCTGGATCTCGAAGTCGACGGCCGGGCCGACGTGGCTCCAGTCGACAGTCCGCGTGGTCGTGCCGCGATCGCGATAAAGGGTGCGGGAAGGACGGGAGGGATAGTGTCGCGGCTTCTATACAATAAAAATACCTTAAAAATACCTTAATATTAACATATGAATTTTCCCGATCAAGGTGCGTGGCGGAGACCGAGCCCGAGCGTGGTCACGCGGGCTTTTCTTCTAATTCCCTTGTGACGCAACGTCACAACTCCCCCCTGCTTAAACTGGAGTACTCCCCTCCTTTCCTGCAAGAGCGGTTATTCAGTTATGCTTTCTTTACTTCAGGGGAGGAGGTCGGGATGGGTATTTAACGGAAGGTGTACTTGAGTACTAGGCTGGCGGCATTTACCCATAATATCCGCTGGCTAGAGTTTCCCATAATACTGAAGTGACACATCTTTTAGAATTAAATCACAGACTGGTTACCTTAATTTATTAAGTCTTTTCGATGACTTTGCCCTACTGGTAGTCGTTCGTCGCAAACTCAGGTACTGTCGTCAGTCGTTCTGTCGCTTCACCATCGGATGAGTATCTCGATGCTTGCTGGGACGTCCGGCGAGGCTTCCTTGGCCTTTCACCGTAGCTAATCTCTAGATGACTACGTTGTCTCGCTGGTCGCTGGATTCTTCTTAGTCGCGGCTTCCTTGGCCGTTCGTGAAGCTGTTCCAGGGCCAGGCCCTAGGATTTAGGATATCGTGTTTGGGACAGCAGTGGGTGGGGGTAGGATTTGGGGCATCAGGATAGGATTTTGAGTGTGGGACATCGGTATGGGAAGGGGGAATTCGGGGCATCAGGATAGGACATCAGGATAGGAGTTGGGTGTGGGACATCGGTAGGGGAAGGGGGAATTTGGAGCATCAGGATAAGGACATCAGGATAGGAGTTGGGTGTGGGACATCGGTAGGGGAAGGGGGAATTTGGGGCATCAGGATGGGGGACAGGCATCTCGCGAAACCCAACTTAGAACTCAAAGCAAAGCGGGCATTACTAAGCGCGAGTCTGTTCCTGGTCGTACCGTTCTTGTCGTTCTAACCCGGAGATCAGGTCGAAGAGGTGGGCGTCGGAGAGCTCCACCGGCTTCGAGCGTTGCGGGCGTAGCCCGCTACGGCGACGCTTTTTTGGGCTTGGGGCTACTTTTGCTGGTGATCGCGGCCTGCTCGGGCCGGCGATCGCTGGGTCAGGGGCTGCGTCTTCTTCTGAGGTTGGGACTCCTTGCGGGTCCCGGGAGGGTTTCAGATCCTTGATGTGAACCCGAGGGTTACGACGACTCGTCGGATCCTCGAGTTCATATACTACCGGGGAGTGCACCGCCAGAATACGAAAGGGGCCGCTGTACCGCGGCGCCAACTTGGCGGCGAAGTTCTGCGCTCCTGATGACAGAACTCGGTTCTTCCGCAGAACTACATCTCCCACCTGATACCTCGTATCTTTTCGGTTCCTGTTGTAGTATTTGGCCTGCCTTTTCGCGGCGGCCTCTAGGTTCTTCCGAACCCAGTCGTGCAGCAGAGGTAACCGCTGCATCCTATTGGACCAAACTTCCGGGTCTCCTGGGGTTAATGTGAGGGGTTCAGGGGCTTCGTCTCGGAGGCTTTTGGCTGGGCGGGGGTTTCGGCCAAAATTTAAAAATGCGGGGGTCATCTGGGTGGAGGACTGCACGGCCGTGTTCATCGCGAAGCATAATTCCGGCAGGTGTGTGTCCCAGTCTCGGTGATCCATTCCCACGTACGATGTTATCATCGTCTTTAGAGTCCGGTTGACTCGCTCAACCGGGTTCGCCTGCGCGTGGTAAGGCGGCACCGTTGTCTGGTGAATTCCAAGCTCGTCCAAATACCGCGTTACGTGCGTGTTGACAAATTCCGTCCCGTTGTCGGTCAGGAAGTCCTGTGGGCAACCGTACCGGTTGACCACCAGAGTCTCGAATGCCTTCATTATTGTAGCGCCGGTAGCACTACCGAGCGCCTTAGCCTCCACGAACTTCGTGAAGACATCCTGGAAGACAACGACGTAACGGTTCTTAGCTTTGCTGGGGGGAAACGGACCCATCACGTCGGCAGCGACTACGCACCATGGACCTTCCGTGGTACGCTCTCGCATCAGGCCGGACGGGGGTAACTGCGAAACCTTGTGGAGTTGACAAACGGGGCAACGCGCCACGTATCGTGCTACATCTTGGAATATGCCTGGCCAGAAGAAATCCTGGATGACCCGTTGATACGTCTTATCAGTACCCAGGTGGCCAGCCTGGGGTCCTTGATGGGCATCCTCCACTGCTCGCGGCCTAGTCTCGGCCGGCAAGACAAGCTTCCAGGCATCCAAGTCCACAATCGTCGGATCGATGATCGAATGCGGGCGATGGTAGTACAGTTTGTTGTCCTCGAGTTTCCAGCTTGGGTATTTCCATGGGAATTCACGAACGTTTTGTACCTTGTCCAGGTACCAGGGGTCGGTACTTTCTCCGAGCGCGGCTAAGGCCGCGTCGGTGTCCTCGTACATGCGGGAAAGGGCATCAGGGACAACATGAAGGGTTCCTTTCCTGTGGACGATCGTCAGGTCCCATGCTTGCATCGAGAGTGCCCACCGGGCTAATCGTCCCGAAGGGTCCTTTAGATTCCGTAGCCACTGGAGACTGCTGTGGTCGGTGATGACAGTCACGTGAGTGCCTTCGATGTACGGTCGAAACTTCCTCACTGCCCAAATTACCGCCAAGCACTCCTTCTCTGTGACGGTGTACTTGCGTTCGGCGCTGCTCAGCACCCTGCTGGCAAACGCGATCAGATGCTCTTCACCGTCGAATTCCTGCGTCAGGACGGCTCCCACGGCCGAGTCGCTGGCGTCTGTCTGGAGGACGAAGGGGCGGGTGAAATCGGGACGGGCTAGGATTGGGGTCTGACTTAGGGCTTCGCGGAGAGACTCGAAGGCTTCCTGCTGTTCGGTCCCCCAGTTCCAGGGAACATCCTTTTTCAGGAGCTCGGTCAGGGGAATTTTATCCCGCGAAAGGGTGGGTAAAAATCGGGCATACCACCCTACCATTCCCAGGAAACGGCGTAATTGCCGAAGGGTCCGGGGTGGAGGGTATGCTAGGATAGGGGCAACTTTTTCCGGATCTGCCTTCAATCCGTCCCGGCCGATGGCGTATCCTAGATACGTTACTTCCGGGCAGAAAAATTCGCTTTTCTCCCGGTTGATGGTGAGCCCCGCGGCTCGGAAGACTTCCAGGACGATCCTCAAATACTCGAAGTGCTCTGCTTCGGTGTCGGTGGCGATGATCACGTCATCGAGATACGCGAAGACATGGGGCTCCCATGTCGGATCGATGAGCTGATCCATCAGCCGCTGAAACGTCGCTGGTGCGTTCGTCAGCCCGAACGGCATTCTCCTGAACTGGAAAAGTCCTCGGCCAGGAACGGCGAAGGCGGTGACAGGACGACTTCGGGGGTCTACAGGGATCTGGAAATAAGCCTGGCTCAGATCCAACTTCGAGATGAACCGGGCTAGCCGAAGGCCATCCAAGATCCGATCCATATTGGGAAGAGGGTAGGCGTCCTTCAATGTTACCCGGTTCACGTCGCGATAGTCGATGCAGAAACGATGCTTTCCGCCTGGCTTCGGGACGATCACCGGGTTACTCAGCCAAGAGCTCTTCGTTCTCTCGATCACTCCCTCTTGGACCATCTTATCGACTTCGGCTTGGGCTATTCGGAGGAGGTACGGGGAAATTGTACGGGGCTTCTGTCGGATCGGGGGGTGCCCTTGCACGTCGATGTAATGTTGCGTCAGGTTCGTTCGTCCTAACTGTCCGTCCTGTGAGGGGGATACTAACTCGTCCAGAAGGGATTCTAGACGTCTATTTGCCGAGACCGAGGCAGGTTCCAAGCCTGCAGCCTCCGGGAATGCGGGGATGCTCCAACGTGGCCCATCCGGTGTCGCGAAGCTACGCTCCGGACTACCGTGCAGGGACCACGTATCCGTTTTGTAATCCACACGCATTCCGAACAATCTCAAAAAGTCAATCCCCATAACAAATTCGTAGCCTAACGCGGCTACACGTACCTGGAGGGATTGGACTTTTCCTGCGAGATCGAAGGTCAGGGTGACTGCCCCGTCTACCGGAACTACTGCCCCGTTGGCGACCCGAACGCCCTCCACTATCGGTTGCAAGAGGAGTCCTCTCCTCCGTGCTACCTCCAGCCCGAGGTACGTTTTCGTAGAACCGGGGTCTACCAACGCCAATAGGAGTCCGCCACCCACGTTAATCCATAAGTGGTGGCGAGCATCCATACTTAAAGCTCCGATAAACATTTCCTCTCGGTCAGCCACACCTTCCTCTTCTCGGGAAGCCATATGTTCGCACGGGAACAAGTCTGTTTCTGTTTCTTTCGGGGACGGGTTAGACTCTTCCTGCCGCGCTGGTTCTACGCCCGTCATGGCACAGTCAGGCAACGGCTCGGGTCGGGGTATCTGAAGGAGGTTCTCCTTCTTTAACGACCGTCGGGAGGTACAGGGGCTTACTGTCCTCCCGACCGGGCGTTTTCCGAACGCTTTCGTTCGCAATTCCGGCACGAGTTGACGTCGCATCCGGGCCATCCACAGATCCTGCAGAATCGGCCCATCAGCTGCGTGCACTCCCGGTAACGGTGTCCCGGTTGCCGGCAGTTATAACACCTCGGGCCAGGTCCTTCAGGATTGCTGGGCCGAGGCTGTTTCTGAGACGGGCTTTGGGGAATTCTTGGGGGATTCGCCGGGGGTTTTGCTGGCGGGTTTTTCCAGGTATGTGGTGAGCAAGGAGCGGATGGGGGTTTAGGTGGGGAAGGGGGTTTCTGAGGCTGCTTCGCCTTCTTGGGGTAGCCGCTACGACCCTTGGTCTTTGCGGCTGAGTCGGAGGAGTTCGGGCGAGAGGTTCGGCTCGGAGATGGGGGGGTAAGCGGGGGAGTGGGGTAGTCCTCTTCATACTCGGCGGGTTCGTATTCCTCTGGTTCCTCCAGGGCAGCTATCTTCATGCGGACCTCCCGGCCACGCTGTTCATACGCTGCCGAGGGCACGAACGTCAGACCCTTTTTCGGTGGTGCCCTGTATGCCTTCGCCTTTCCCCAAAATATCTCGCGGCTGCGTCCCAGCCGCTGGAGGTCAAGGAAGCTGCTCACATCCTTCCGCTGGATGTGCTCGGCGTAATCCGGGTGCAGATTCTCGCAGCATATATCCAGTTGAGTCTCTTTACTCAACGGTGGGCTCAAGTGATTGAAGAGGGTCCGGATTTTCACGATGAACTCCGCCATAGGCTCTCCTGGCCCCTGCGTGCGGAGTTCTATTTCCTTTCTCAGACGTTCTTGCGGGTCACCATGGCCGAATCGTTCCCGGAAGTAGAACACGAATTCCTCTTACGTGCTCCATTCCTCTCGTTCTACTCTCAACCATAGAAGCGCGTCACCGGTGAAAGCCTCGGGGAGAGCGTCCATCAAATCTTCCTCCGTAAGCTTCCTTGAGATGCAGTATTCGTGCATCCTCCGCAAGAATTCCTCGGCATCCTCGTCCGGCTTCCCCGCGAATCGGGGCCCGTATCTCTGCCAATGGTCTATTCCTCTCGCATGCCGTGGCCCTTGCGAGTCGTAATATTGTGACGAGTCCTGCGGTGATCGGGGTCGGGGAGGGGGAGGGTCTGCATGTCGCGACCGAGCCTTTGGGAGGGGTCCTATCCGGGTACTGTTCCGGGGGGTGGGTGCCGACAGGGTATACGTGTCATGCGGTGGCCACTCCTGGCTACCGCTAATCCTCAACAATCCTGTGGCAGTTGGACTAGACGTGGGGAAGGCTTGGGATGGTTGGTGGGGTGACTGGGAAGGGGGAAGGGCAAAGGTGACCGCGGTACGGTCGGGGGCTGCGGTGACGTTCCCTCGGGGCGCGGGTGTCGGACTATATCTTCCTGTTGCCGATCTCCGATCCCTCTGGACCGGCAGTCTCCTGGGCGATGGCGTCGGCGTTCTATCGGGGTCGTCCGGACCCCGTGTCTCTTCTTGGGACCCGTGGGGTGGCGGCGTTATCGTCCGCCTCTGTGTCGGCCGATACTCCTCGTGTGTCGGGGGTTGGTGGCTGTCAGCGGCCGATGATCCGAATAGCGTAGCAGTTAGTGGGTCGACCAATGCAGCCGCAAGCGAGAATGGGGGGGGGGGCGTCCCCCCGTTCATCCTTCCGGACACCCCAACGGATTAAGGCTCCTGGAATCCGTGTCCTTATTTCGTGCCGTATGAGACGATCCTGTACTTCGCTTTGTGTCCCGTCTGTGTTGAGACCCGCTCGATCACAGGCTGCGAGGATGTCCCGCATCGTCTTCAACCGCTCGACCTTTTGTCGTGCGATCCTTTCTTCCGTAGCCATCAGCGAGAGGTCGGCTACATCCACTGAGAGGGGTGATGTGGGTCCTCGGCGGTGGTCTATTGGGGAAGTGGTCATAACGGGGGACGTACGGGTGGGGGTTGTGACTGTACTCGTCGTCACCGGGGTATCTGCCATGTTGCGGATATGCTAAACGCAATAAACGAAAAATTTGGGGGGGTTGGGAAGGCAAACCGCTCGCGATTACTCCGCGGCACGGTTAAAACTGAATATAAATCTTTGGTCAAAACCAAAACCCAAAAAGAATTAAGTAAACCCCGATGGCTTCAATAACTCAATTTCTTTCAAAAAAAAATTCCGCAATAAACAAACGACGGAAAGTCTTACTCGACAATTCGTTTGTTGACTCTACTCCCTGGGACTATAACGTTACTTCGGTTTATTTGGATAAACTGACTCTAAGTTCCCAAGGGAGTATTATTTCCCGGACTCTGACAACGCAATATTCTCCAAAAATTTCCCTTAATGCCGAGAAAATTTAAGAGTTGTCGAGTCTTCTATTCTTTACTCTATTCCGCCAACTGAATAATTATTCCTTAAGGGATGTCTGTTTCCCAGCTAAAACAATAAAATGTTCCTTAAATTATTCAGGGGGCTCAACAAAAGAATAGAAAATATTTGGGGATCGTTTGGGGTGTGGGGTGACCGTTCGCGAGGAACTCAGCGTCGCGGTCTTTATCAGGACTTCGTGATGAAAAGTATTGGGGCTAGGGTCAGCACTTCTCCCAAGCGTGAAGAAAATTGGGGGGGGGGGGGGATATGCGTGGTCAGCGAGGAGAACGATAAAGCGCAAACAACAACAAAACTGGGAATTTATACCGTCATGTCAAAAGTCATCGCAAAATACACAGGAATACCAAGCAAGCCTACTCCGTGTCAGTACTAAGCTCGTTCCAGAATTTTCGGAATTGAAAAAAAAACAAAAAAAAACAAATGGCCAATCAGTACCAATTGCAAACAAAAAGAAAACACAAAAAAAAATAACACAGGTCTCAATAAGGTTATTTCAAAACCAAAATAAAAATCAATTCCGACAAAGAAACGAATAGCACAATATGCGAAAAATCTTAAGTGAGGCTCAATTCACCACAAAAGAAAATATCAGCTCAGTATTCTTTATTCAAGCGGTATTCCCTTAAACGATAATAAATGCTCCCCAATTGCTAAAGCAACAATGCCGAAAAGCTATTTTAATTGCCCGAGCAATAACGCCAAATCAAATTCTAATTATTAGCGCAATAGTGCGCAAATTAATTTTTTAATTGCCAGAGCAATAACGCAAAAATCAAATTCTCAATTGCCAGAGCAATACTGCAAAATTAATTTTTAATTGCCAGGGCAATAATGCAACAATTCATTTTTTCTTTAAGGTAGTACCTCAACAGAAGAGTTGAATTAAGAAATGGTTGAAATTTGACATATACGTTATTTATTACATTATCCAAACATCTGTGCAATTTGAATAAGTTTGACCACCCCAAACCTGAGATATTTACACTTAAAGTTGGCTTGGTTTACACGTAACAAATGCGTTACGATAGGCAAACAGAGCATCATTAATTCTACCGTCAAAACTAAAATTAAGAAATTGATAAAAAACGAGGATAAGCTACAGTAAGATATCACGGATAATGTGAAAAAAATGAGAATGATTCACCATCTAGTTTCCAAGATATAACCATGAGAAGCCTTCACAATTTTGGTGCAAAGCCTGGCAAAGCCTGGAAAAAAAACAATTGGGGCAAAGCCTGGACAGTCCCGGCAAAAAGTTTACTGGCAATGGTCGATCAAAAACACTATACAAAATATATTTTACGGCAATAAATGATATCCATCGTATTATCTACTAGTACCGAGTCAATATTGCGTAGTTTTTAATTTTATTCATTACCAATTAAACCAATTATCAATCTTTTAAACATGAACATGGTATGTAAACTTTTGGTTGAGATTTTCGCAGAGGAACTACCTTAATTGCCAGAGCAATAACGCAAAATTATTTTCTTATCGCCAAAGCAATAGTACAAAAGTAACTATTTCAATTGCCAGCGCAAAAAAAACTACGACTTTTCTTGGCACGCCAAGTTCTGAAAAGTCGCAAGCCAACAAAAAAAAAAACCATTCGCCAAGCACACAAGCATGTATGGGTTCTAGGGAAAAAAAATGGGAAGTGCGGTCGCCGAAAACGTATAAGAAAAATTCCAATCGCTACACAAAAAAAAACAATATTATTTTCTATTCAATTGTTAGCGAAACTCAAAAAAAAATAATCAGGTGCGACTATTAAACGGAAACTCGGTCGTCCGAATTTTCCGATCCTTTCTATATTCTTGAGGTGCGAGTGCCGTGGCGGGACAAGCTATACCTGTCAGGGGTGGGGGGTGATTATTATTTCTCTCGAGAAACGCCAAAAAAAACTATTCAACTTAAACGGTTCACACCGAATAAATGTTTTATTTCTGAAACGAAAAATAATAATTCTCAAAAAAAATAATTATTATTAATTCAAAAATTAACTATAATAATTGTAATAACAATAATAGTCGTGGTGGGCTATTTCTATAAAAAAAACGGAAGTTTTTTCGGGCCCCACGTTGGGCGCCAATTTTATGACGGGTATCGCGTGTTAACGTAGGCGGAGGAAGGGGGAAGGGGAAAATTACGGATGGGTCAACAGCAAAAAAAAATTGAAATATTATTTATTTTACAGCAATAAAGGAAGGAAAGCTCGATACAAAAAAGAAAAAAGTTAATTCATTAATTACAAAAAAAAATGATAAATGTAGACTCGATATAATGTAAAGCCATTCTGCAACGATCAAAAGTTTGACTCGAATTATTTGACGGGCTACTGGACACGCGAAGTCCCAACTCTATTTCTCTACCCGTGTAATATTTTATGTTAAACAAATTCAATAATTTGGGCGCCAGCCTTTCTCGGGCAACGCTCTCAACGCGTACTCAATCTCGAAGTGAACCGAAAGAAAAAAACCAAAACACGCTCGGCCTTCGGCCGGCGAGCGAGAGACTCTATACAAATTAAAATGGGGACATCTCAGGGTATCGGGGACAGACGGGGTTCTCGAACACAATGGCCACTTGACTTGGACCACGACTATTTTAAACTTAATTTTTCAATACTCAAATTAACCATACGCAAACTAAAAATCTCGAAATACGAATTGCGCGATTTTATCGCGCCGCGATTTATTCTCACGGGCAATGTCACCCGAGTCGGCCGACGGTCGTGTTACACGAGGCGGCCGCGGCTACGCGCGCGCGAGGGGAATTTTCACGAGGGACACCGGGGATCCGCCACGAGCACCTTTTTACACTGTTTTCGCAATATTTATAACGCAATTTCTCGACTAATTACTCGAATCGCACGCACTGATTCTAATTACCTTAATCTAGTTTACACTGTGATAAGCGACGCGCACGGAAAAGGGACGACGATCAGGAATGACGGGGGAGGGGTGAAGGGAACAAATTTTAACGGTCGCCCGTGCGACCAATTTTCCCGAACTGACTTTAGCGGCGCACGCTGGCCGCTCTTGCGAAAGAGAAAAAGGAAGGACTCACGTTTTTCGCCGGGAAGATCCTTTCCACGAGAATTCGACACGTACTCGACGTCTTTTCTATCTCTCTCTCTCTTTCTCCTTTCGCTTGGTTTTCGCTCGACTTTTCTTGTCTGTTCCTCGCTCGACCACGCTCCGGGACTAAGTGCCGGTCCACGCCGGCCGGCTTCCTCGTCTCGCCCAATCCCGTCATAGACGACGGACCTCCTATCGATTTTCGTCTCGATCTTCGTGGCTCGCCCTTTCGGTCGATCGCGCTGCTGAATCCTTTTCCTCCCGAGTCGCGGAGCGCCCCAGTCGGTACGGCGCTCGCCAGCCATACCGCGCGAGAGCTGTAGTCTCTCCTGACGCGCGGTAGGCCGGAGACTCGGGAGATGGCAGCGGGATGCCCTCGGGGGGCCAGTCCACTATCCGCGTCGTCGGGAGATGGCGTTGCTGGATCTCGAAGTCGACGGCCGGGCCGACGTGGCTCCAGTCGACAGTCCGCGTGGTCGTGCCGCGATCGCGATAAAGGGTGCGGGAAGGACGGGAGGGATAGTGTCGCGGCTTCTATACAATAAAAATACCTTAAAAATACCTTAATATTAACATATGGATTTTCCCGATCAAGGTGCGTGGCGGAGACCGAGCCCGAGCGTGGTCACGCGGGCCTTTCTTCTAATTCCCTTGTGACGCAACGTCACAATATATATATATATATATATATATATATATACATATATATATATATATATATTGTAATATAGGGTGAGAATTTTTCCTTTTTTCCTTTCCCACAGTCTTCGAATTTTATCACCTCCGTCTCATCCACCGACATTCCGACGAAAACTCCTACACAAACATAAGAAGGATTCTAACATTTTTCCCGTGTACATTTTTGTCACCACCGCTCGATGCAGCTGCATTCGGACAATCGTCGGGGCTTCTCCAAATTTATGGCTTCCGCCCAATCGAGGTCCCGAATGGAAGAGTCAAATACTGGTTTTCTGAATTCCCAGAGAACCCTCTCATAGCCTTATCCCTCTGGAAAATTCCCGAATAACGCCCCTAACCTCAAGTAGGCCCTTCCTCCCACTATTCTCGATTTCCCACACTCCAGCCCTATAAGTTGCCTCCGTTCTAGGCCAAGTTATCAGTAAGCCACCAAATTTGTAAGACGCCGAATCTCTGTCAGTTGAATAAACGTAGCTCAAGTAGCTCAACTTCGTGTACACCGAGTTGATTCATCCTACAACCGTGTTCTGTAGCGAGTCAGTCACTCCTTTTAATTAAAAAATCGACAATCATCCCCAAACCGACATTACAATTGGTGCTAAGTGTGGGGTGTGCTAACTAACCAACGCTGGGAACATAGGACCGATCGACGACACGCCGAGTTTACGAGAGTCTACGAACAGAACTGGATCCACGGAAGGAATCGGTGAGTAAAGATTTATTCACTCTTTACCGCGAGTCACAAATCATAACGACCGATTCCGAGACTGAGTCTGTGGATTCGAACAATATGTCGCTATCAAACGTGAACGCGGCAATTAAAAGCGCTTTGAATAAAATTAACGATTCGAGCGTGGCACCGGAAATAAAGTATGACACTGCACATCCACCAAGTATCTCATCAGAAGATGATATCGAAGAACTTCAACCAAAAGAAGCACTCGAACTAATTCGGGAATTTGATGGGAAAAATATCGGAGTCGAAACTTTTATCAGCTCCATTGAAGAAGTCAGGCCACAAGTACTAAGATCGGATTATTTTCGACGACTCGTAATTGCAAACAGAATAATCGGGGATGCAGCAAGAGAAATTCAAGAGTACGAAACGAACTCATATGATAAACTTTATGAATGTTTACGGATACTTTTTGGAAGCGTTCAACCGGCTAGCGTCTGGCGCGACAAAAGGTCACGAATGTTTCAGCAAAAAAATGAGAGCGTAACAAAATTTACAAATAGATTCCTCGAAGTGCAAAATCAACTCCTGTCTGTGCTAGCCAACTCAACCGCAGACGAGGTACAGCGACGATTTATAATAGAGTATGAACGTCAACAAGGGCTGGGCCAATACCTGTTAGGATTGAAAAAAGAGATCTCCACGGAAGTGCGTGCACAAAAACCAGAAAACATTCGTGCAGCGATAGTCCGAGCACAAGCTGCAGAGGCATACGACTACACCCGAGAAATGATGACACGCAGCCTTAACCTAAGCGACAAAAGCACCGGTAGCTCAGAGACTCGTAAGCCGCCCTATCGTAAATCTCCTGGAAATCCATCAAGCGCACCGTTCCCGTCGATCGTTTGCCGGTATTGTAACCGCGCAGGTCACTCCGAACGCGACTGTCGTAAAAGAGCATGCGACTTACAAAATACGAACAGGAACGTAGCCAAACAATCGGTTTTTTCACAACGGGCAATCCCACAATCACCAACCAATGCGAACAGCAGTCAATCACATACCGGAAGAAGAAGCAACCACTACGACACAAGACGAATTCCCCAAGTCAATGCCATCGGGTCCGCTAAACGAGTGGTAAAACTTCCCACCCGAACAGCCAGCAGAATAGGCAGTTTTCTCCTCGATACCGGTTCAAAAATAAATTTACTTAAAATCAGCATGTTGACAAAACGATCGCAGGTCAATCGAAACATTAAGACACCGTTCTCCATGGGCAATGACCAACATGAATCGTTATTTGCTGCTAGGCAAGAATTTCAAGGAAAGATTCACATCTTTCACGTCGTTCCCAATGACTTCCCATTAGACGAGGATGGGTTGATCGGCATTCCGTCCATGGAAAAGTACCAAACGAAAATCGGTATCGGAAGAGAAAATTATTTAATGTTCGACGATCAACGACTTGAATTCGAGAATGTTTCTGTCACCATCCCGCCACGAACGATCTCTTTTATTACGGTTCCTACGAATATTGAAAACAGAACAGCCGTCACGGACGAGAACAATCCAGGAGCGATAGTGCCTTGCACCTTCGAAGCCAAGGATTACGAAACCCGAGTGCCATTTTTAAATGACTCGGAAGAACCGATGACGGTTACAATTGACCAGCTACAGGGCATTCCTTTCTGTGAAGCCGCCCGTTCGCCTGAGGAGGAGCGCCAAGACGCACCGAAGGATGTAGCTCGTGTCAATGCTATAGAGATTACGAATACTGCCGAACGTATTCACACATTAAAAGAAAACGTTCGACTCGAGCACGTCCCACCAGATCAAGCAGAAAAGGTTTGGGACATCGTCTCCAGCTTTCCAGATGTATTTGCCCTACCTGGTGATCCACTCCCAGGCACAAAAATGGCCAAGCATCGGATCATCACGAGTGATGATACACCCGTAAACTCCAAACAATACAGGTACCCGCCGGTTCACAAGGAAGAAATCGACAGGCAGGTAAACGAAATGCTGGAAAAAGAATTAATAGAGCCGAGTGACTCATCATACAACTCGCCTATTTGGGTGGTACCTAAGAAATCGGATGCATCAGGAAAACAGAAGTGGAGGATCGTCACTGATTTTCGGAAATTGAACGAAAAAACGACACACGACGCCTATCCTCTCCAATGCATCGACGAAATTTTGGATCAATTAGGTCGAGCAAAATATTTTACCGCATTCGATCTAGCGTCGGGATTTCATTAAATCTAAATGGACGAACGAGACAAGCAGAAGACAGCGTTTTCCACACCATCAGGTCACTATCATTACAACAGAATGCCGTTTGGATTGAAGAACGCACCCACAACATTCCAACGCATGATGAATAACGCGTTGAGGGGATTGATCGGAAATACATGCTTCGTTTACTTGGACGACATTATTATTTACGGACAAACCCTCGACGAACACAATAAGAAATTAATTGACGTGCTGACCCGTCTTCGCGGGTCAGACTTGAAGTTGCAGCCCGACAAGTGCGAATTTCTACGGCCAGAATTGGAATTTTTGGGACATGTAATCTCGGAAGAAGGAGTAAAACCCAATCCGAAGAAAACAGAAGCAGTATAGAATTTTCCAAGGCCAAGTGACCAGAAGCAGATTAAACAGTTCTTAGGACTCGCTTCATATTACCGAAAATTCATAAGAGTCCTCCAGTATCCGGATTTCAAGGGATCTTTCGTGCTCACAACCGACGCGAGCAACCACGCCATAGGTGCAGGGCTATCGCAGGGACCCATCGGTAAAGATCGTCCCATCGCTTACGCATCACGCACTCTTAATAAAGCCGAACAACGATATTCGACGACGGAAAAAGAGATGTTGGCAATAGTCTGGGCTGTCAAGCACTTCCGCCAATATCTGTTTGGAAAGAAATTTTAAATTGTTACGGATCACAAGCCGCTAATCTGGATCCTCAAAACCTCGAATCCTCCAACGAATAGTCGCCTAATGAGGCTCCGGTTAAAACTAGAGGAATACGAATACGAGGCCGTTTATAAAAAAGGAACGCTGAATACAAACGCTGACGCCCTATCACGGATATACCCCGTAACTACCCGTCAAGGAAAGCACAACGGCGCTCCGAATGAGGAGACCGAAAAGCAAGAAGTATCAGATATCGTCATCGACGAAGAAAGCGACAACGCGGCAGACACCGAAAACACAGTGGAAAAAGAAAATGATCGAGAAGAAATGGAAAATGAAAATTTTCCCTTTTACATAGAGTTCGAACTATCGAAAGAAAGTCCACAGGTTCCTGAAATTTTGGAGGAAGCACCACCCAGGAACACACCGCGGATCAAAATAACCGACCAACTTGAAAACAGTGAAGATGAACTGCACCTCGATTTCGCAACAGGTGAAATCGAGTGGTATAACGTGTTAGCCGAAAAACTGTCGGTTACCAATGAACCTACCAAGATTTATTTAGGTTGCAAATACTTGAATGAAAATCCAGTTACAAAAATGAGAATTAAGCAGATGATCTCGTTTATCTGGTCAAGGAAAACAGAACGACCCTTTCTTTATCTTTACGACATGGAACTGTACGAGCCAGGTACAGAAGAGGAACAGATAGACATCATAAAGCAATACCACGGGACAAGCGCCACAGGTCATTTCGGAGTGGCAAAGACCCTCGATCGGGTGTAGGCCGTTGCTACCTGGCCCAGCCTGCAAAGAGACATCGAAGATTACATCCGTAGATGCGACACGTGCCAGAGGGTGAAGCTCGTGCGAACACAACCACGAGCAGAAGCAATAATTACTGACACACCAGAGAAACCCAACGAAAAAATTGCATTGGACCTTGTGGGTCCACTACCTGAAACGGACAAGGGTCATAAGTACATTCTTTCTGTACAAGACCAGCTCACAAAATACATTACACTGATCCCATTAAAATCACAGGATGCCCAATCAACAGTAACAGCACCGGTTGAAAACTTTATTTACATTCACGGAGCTCCGAAAATCATCTTAACCGATCGCGGACGAAACTTCATCAGCCAAATGTTCAAGCATTTAGAAAAGCTCTTTAAGATCTCCCACATGACAACGACGACGTTTCATCCTCAGAGTAATGGGAGCCTCGAGCGAGCACACGGACCGATAAAAGAACAAATTAAAGCATTGATATACGACCATCAAGAAGAATGGGATAAGAAATTAAAGTTCGTCTCTATGGCTTATAACACAGCCAAACACGAAGGGACAGGACTAACTCCATTCGAAATGCAGTTCGGAAGAAAACCCAATATTCCAAATCATTTGCCAGCTCAAAAGACTAATACGACGATTGACGAATACTTCGAAGGAATACGTGCGGATCTCGAACGCATCGTCAAACGAGGACGCGATAATTTGATCGCAGCTAAAGAAAGATACAAGGCAGTCCAGGATGCTCACATACATCGCACTATACCCGTCTTCGCAAAAGGCGACGAGGTCCTCGTTGTTCAAGAGCGAGACAAGACCCCACTGGCCCCGAAGTGGGAAGGACCAGCTATCATTTTAGAACAAACATCGGACGTAAACTACGAGATATTGCTAAACAACAGAAGAAAACTAATCCATGTTAACAAGTTAAAACCTTATCATAGAAACTAATCAAACATTCTGTGCAGGCATTATGTTGCTGTCACTCCTTCTCCTTCCCCTGACATGGGTTACAACCAACGAATTAAGGGTGGAACCACTCGAAGGCGCTATATATATGGAAAACCTAGGAAATGCCGTGATCTATCACCAAACCAGGACAGTAGTCAACTACGTCGACCTCTTCGAAATGAATCTACATCGGGACGAACTGATGCAAGCTTCACTGGGGTTGGCCACGGTTTGCAATGGAGACAACGAAAGGAAGAACTGCTCGGAGTTTGCATCGATCGAGATCCTTCAGCAGAGGTTAAATAGAATAGATGCCAGAAGATCTAGATTAATGAACATCATCGATTGTAAACCCCGATTTAAACGAGGCGTATTTAACTTTATTGGCGACATAAGCAAAATCCTGTTTGGAACTTTAGGAAATTCCGATGCCGAATATTATAACAATGAGATCGATAAACTTCACGCTGATAATAAGAAAATGAGTACCCTAATTCAAAATCAAACAGCAATAGTTAAGGGCATGGCCTCTACACTTTTCAAAGCCATAGAAGAATTACCCACTGAAAATCAACGACTTTTTAAGTCCTATGCGAAAGTCAATTTTGCAATAGCTGATAATACTGGAGATATTACGATTACCGCACAAGTGACCCTTCTAGAGACTCTTATAGACGAATACAGCGAATGCCTGAATAATGTCTTGAATGCAGTCAATGATGGGAAACAAGGGATTATTCACCCTCAAATCCTTAATCCTGCCGATTTAATCGGAGCTCTAAAAACTATTCGAGAGCAAACAGCGACTAGTAACGTTCCACCTGTACCCCTAGAAGAATCTGCTTTTGCGGCAATTATAGGAATTAGTGATGTAAGCGTCATGTTACTTCGAAATCTCAGAAGAGGCCGAGAAAATTGGACAACGTAAACGGACCAAGACATTTTTCGAGACGACTTACGAAGGTATCAGGTATCTCGGCTACAGTTGTACTGGCGTTGTTCTCTTGTATCTCATGTTCAGATGCGGATTATGTGGTTGTTTATCCAATATGTTCACTAGACTATTCAAAGCAACCTTCTCCCCTTGTATCAATGTGTACAACAATTGTTTTCACCAGAATAACGAACATGTAGACTACCGTGTAAACTACGATGGAGAAGAATGTTCCATGCTGGAAATCGCCGGAAATCGTTATGCTCATAATATTGCGAAACCAGTGGGTCGTCGTCGGTCCACTAGTCTTAAAGCTTAAAGAAAATTCATTTTTTTGTATGAATTTTCTTAAATTAGGGGGGAGGTGTAATATAGGGTGAGAATTTTTCCTTTTTTCCTTTCCCACAGTCTTCGAATTTTATCACCTCCGTCTCATCCACCGACATTCCGACGAAAACTCCTACACAAACATTAGAAGGATTCTAACATTTTTCCCGTGTACATTTTTGTCACCACCGCTCGATGCAGCTGCATTCGGACAATCGTCGGGGCTTCTCCAAATGTATGGCTTCCGCCCAATCGAGGTCCCGAATGGAATAGTCAAATACTGGTTTTCTGAATTCCCAGAGAACCCTCTCATAGCCTTATCCCTCTGGAAAATTCCCGAATAACGCCCCCAACCTCAAGTAGGCCCTTCCTCCCACTATTCTCGATTTCCCACGCTCCAGCCCTATAAGTTGCCTCCGTTCTAGGCTAAGTTATCAGTAAGCCACCAAATTTGTAAGACGCCAAATCTCTGTCAGTTGAATAAACGTAGCTCAAGTAGCTCAACTTCGTGTACACCGAGTTGATTCATCCTACAACCGTGTTCTGTAGCGAGTCAGTCACTCCTTTTAATTAAAAAATCGACAATCGTCCCCAAACCGACATTACATTATATATATATATATATATATATATATATATATATATGTGTGTGTGTGTGTGTGTGTGTGTGTGTGCACGTAACGCGCGACCGTACGAGGATGAAATATACTTATAGTACAAACGTGCGAAGATGAAATATAGCTATAGTAGTAGAGAGAAGAATATATATATATATTTATATATATACCGCTCACCCGTAGAGTAAAGCTATACGCGTAGCTCGAGCGTGGGCGACGATGAAATATAGTTATAGTGGTAGAGCGCGAAGAAGAATATACACACACACACACACACACACACACACACACACACATATATATATATATATGTGTGTGTGTGTGTGTGTGTGTGTGTGTGTGTGTGTGTGTGTGTGTGTGTGTGTGTGTGTGTGTGTATATATATATATATATATATATGTATATATATATTGTTATGCCGGGTTGTTTGGGGTGGAATCAAGTTGAAACCTTTTTATTCTCCGTTTTTCTCTTATATCAATCTCACATTTATTTAGAGACTCGCAATGAACAGATTTCTATTTCTACTTTCGTATACGGTAATTCTACTATTCGCTTATTCTCCAGGTCGTTCCGAGTCGAAGGAGGTACGACGACTGACTTCCCTTCCTTCCAAGATTCACCTTAGCCTATCAAAAATATGTATTACTCCGCCCTACTTCATATCACTCCGCGAGCAAAGCGCGGTTTTCGAAAGCAGTGCGGTTAGTCTCCCACGCTTGATTCGCTGAAACAGCAACTGGGGCAGTTTCTTAGCGTAAAGTCTTTATCTAAAACTGACGACTCAGGATGCATTCCGAGGCGTTTCTAAGCCTTGGCATAACACCCCCACCCATAGATGAGAAATCCCCCTCACAATTTTACACAAAGGGATTTCTCTCTTTTTAATTTTTTATTACTAATATTCGTGATCATCTTCAAACTCTGAAATTCGTAGATTTGAATGTCTAAAATGTCCGCTTCTTGTTCGTGATTGGTATTTTCGCGCGTCCAAAGTGTTTGGGGACGGGTCCCTATTTGGGGTTATTCTGTTAATACGTTCTACCGGCTCCATAGGAATGTCATTTCGAAAAGTGTTATGATTCGATTGCTGCTTCGAAACACAATTTGGCAAAGAACTGCATGTGTTAAACACTTTATTTAATACGAATTTCAGGAATTGCAAGATTCTCAATTTAAACAGCAGGTAGATTATTAGAAGTAGTGCTGACCCGTAGAGAATGTACCAAAACCATTTAGTTATGCTCTCCTGAAAGGTTCGCGTCCTTTCATGGTGTTCAATCCCTTCTATTTCTTTACTAAGATCGCTTAATTTGGTGCCGTATCTGGTAAGGTCACCTATCTCTACGTCGGGAGTTTCAATTCCATGAATTTTCAAGAGACTTAAGTTGAAAGATCGATTTTTTAATATTTCAAAGTTATTGCCGAAATCATAGGTTATCAAGGGAGTGAATGACTTGTTCTGACTGTATTTTCTTTCCACGTACGAATTTAGTATGACATCGTTGGTTACTGCGTTACATCCGGGCGCGAGCCAAAGAATTTTTGTTCCGTTGATTATTTTTTCTTCTACATCATCGTTGCAGACAATTCGAATGTTTTCTGGCTTTGGTGCAGTGTATAACCACCTATTATTATCTTTAAATTGGATCCACATAGTATGGGTTATGTGAACTACCTTAACAATACAGTCTTCTTTGTTTAGTTTAAGTGGTTCGTTTACAATTTTACCTAGGCAGGTATCATGCGCCTTCATATAATATTTCGGATTATTTCTTTTACAGAAATACAAAGTTTGGTGTACTTTACAGGTATCTAAAAAGTTTGAATAACTCGGCGTGTATAGCAACTTTTCGTCGTTGGTGATTATATAATCATGTGGATTGGATATGTATGCGATTACATTATTTTCAATTAGTTTCGGGGCGGGAATTACGCGATACGCTTTATAATTTTCTATTTCAGGGATTGGTACTTTGATGATGTAGACGAAACGGTATCCTATTACGGTTATCGATACGTCGCTTATTTCTAAATATTCAAAGTAATTACTACCGTGGACAGGAATGGGCATTCGTTCGTTACCCTTTTCGTCTCTTATTAACTTAATAGCGCTAATTAATAACTTAGGCGATAAAAGCTGAGGGTTTGTTTGGCCAGATTTTCCGAAGATAATTGATTCCATTAAAACTCTAACATTTCTGTTTAGGTCTAGCAATGCCAGTTCGATTTCGAAGCACATCTCAGTAATCAAAGAATCCTTTTCTAATGTTTTTTCTTTTTGCAGTAATTCATTCAGGTTTTTGTCGACAGTTTGGAAATTAAGATCGATTTCCTGCAATGATTTGTTATATTTGCGAAAGAGAGTCTCACTCTTCTGAAGGGAGAGTTGTATAATATGAGTTTGATTTTTGAATAATTCTGTAATTCTTCTGTTGTCATTATAAACCGCATCTATTTCTTTATTGTAATATTCTGCATCCTCTGCGCTCATTGTTCCAAATAGTATTTTACTTGCTTGACCAACAAAATCAAATAACCCACGTTTATTCCTGAAGAGGGTTGGTATACCAATGGTGGAAAACAACTTGTACTTGTCATTAATGGTAATGTCCAATTGTTTACGTAATTGCTGAATTAATCCACTTTTTGCACAGATGTTCGAACACAGTGTTTTCACCGTGTTTAATGCCTCGCCAACTTCGCTCTCCTCCAAGGTCAGCTCGTCCAAATTGTAATAAGATATCACATTGTAAGTCTCATGGAAAAACTTCGTGTCTCCCAAATACTCCATGTGCAAGTTAGGCAATGTCGAGAATTCTATTTCCCCCGACTTGCTGGCATTGTTTGACGATATCTTAATCAGTATGGTTCTGGAACAAAGTAACATTAGCATATTTCATTCTATTCGCATGAACAATTATCTCTTTTTTATTCTTAGCTATCTTATAATTAACGTCGGAAATTTTCTCAATTATCCTGTATGGACCTTCAAATGGCAAATTCAATGCGTTCGTCTTGTCATTAGCTGTACTATCTCTTTTTAGCCAAATGAAATCCCCAGGATGAAATTCTTGTGGATTAATCAGCCGATCATATCGTTCTTTCGTCCGTCTCTTGCTGTCAGCGATAATTTGTTTGCTTTCCTCCATTGTTGTTGTAATTTTCGTTTGTAGGTTTTCCAAATACTCAGGGTAAGTGGTATTGGTCCTTTTCAGCGAAGAGATACATCTCGGATTGTTTCCGAACGTTAATTCGTAAGGGGTGAATCCAGTACTTTCATGTTTAGACGTGTTGTAATATAAGTTTGCTAGATGGATTCGTTCGTCCCAGTCGTCCGCATTTTTGTTAGAGAAATGTCGCAAATAATCTTTCAATACCTGATGGCTTCTTTCTAGACTACCATTGCTTTCTGGATGAAAGCTAGTCGTAGTAATGTGCTTAATTCCCAACATTTTCGTAAAGTTCTTCATCAGATCGCTAGTGAAATTCGTCCCTCGGTCCGTTAGGATGGCACGTGGTACGCCAAAGTATCTAACGTATCCTTTCAGAAACATTTTCATTACTGAAGGGGCTGTGAAATCTTTGAGTTCGAGTGCGACGAGGTATTTGGTCAAACAATCCTGGATCGTCAAAATGTATTTGTTCCGGTTAGCAGTCAATGGCAATGGGCCGCAAATATCCATGGCAATTTTGTCGTTGCATTTTTGCGGTGTGTCAGTGATTACCATTGGCATTTTTGTCGGGTGTCTGTTAGCCTTATTCCTCTGACAAATAACACAATTTTTTACAAATTTTTCTACATCTCTTCTTAAATTTTTCCAGAAGAAATGTTCTGATATCCGATAATAGGTTTTCTTGATTCCGCCATGACCTCCTATTGGGCTATTGTGGTTTTCTTCGAGTATCTTCTGGATATCACCATCTCGGGGGATTATTCGCTCTCTGTCGTGGAGGTAGACAGTACAGTTTCCATTATTAAAAACATTTCGCCACAGCTTTTCTATGTCTTTCCTCGAAACACCAGTTAGGCGAATGCAACTGTCGTGATCGACATGAATCTCATTCCATTCTTCGGCAATTGCTGCATAAAATAATTCTTTGATGTATCTCGATAAATCATCGGTCGTTGTTCTTTGGTCTACCCCAATTACTACATGGAATTCACGGTTGTCTTCCTCAGAATAGACTTCGAAATTCTGTGCAGCCTCATCTTGTTCTTCTTCCTCTCGTCTGACGAAACAAATATCTACACTACCCTCGGGTATTGGAGAGTTCGTCAAAAGTATTTTTCTTCCCAGTTTTTCTTGGAGGAATCGTTCGGTATCTTCCCGGGCATCGTCCTGATGTGGTTCTTCCAATTCTTCCATTGATATTTCCCCTGTTTCTTGAATCCTCCCTCTTTTTGTGCTCACGTTTTCTTCCAGTTCTTCTTGGTCAGCCTTTCTTTTTCTGGGCGTTATTATTTTCCTCGGCCAATCGTCTTTTTTCGAGGTACCTGGTGTCGGGCTTTCCTCTCTTCTCGATGACCCTGATGCCTGATTGTCAATGTTCACTTGACGGTTTACCAAGACTGGGTTCCTCGATAACGCATCTGCATTGGTGTTGAGGATCCCTTTCTTGTATACGATATCGTATTCATAATCTTCTAGAGCGATTCGCCACCTTGCAAGTCGTGAATGCGGATCTTTGTGATTCATCAACCAGATTAATGGACGGTGGTCGGTAATGATCTTGAATTTACGACCGTACAAGTAGGGTCGAAAATGTTTTATGCACCAGACAATCGCCAATAACTCCTTCTCCGTTGTTGAATAGTTTCGTTCCGCTTTGTTGAGTACACGGCTCGTATACGCGATTGGATGTTCCTTGCCATTTTTTTCTTGAGAAAGTATTCCTCCCAGAGCAATGTCCGAAGCATCTGTGGTCAATGTGAACTGTTTGGAAAAATCGGGGTACGCCAAAATCGGTTCCTTACATAATTCCCCTTTTAGGGTGGTAAAAGCCTTTTCCTGTGGAGTGCCCCAAATAAAATCAACATTTTTTTGCAGAAGCTGCGTCAATGGTTTGGCCTTTTTACTGTAGTCTCTAATGAATTTCCGGTAGTATCCTGTCAATCCTAGAAATTGGCGGACATTTTTAACGTTTTTCGGTTTTGGGAATTCAGAAACACTTCTGCAAGTTTCAGGGTTTGGTTTCACTCCTTCTTCTGTGATAATATGCCCTAAATATTGCAGCTCAGGTCGAAGATATTCACATTTATCAGGTTGAAGCTTTAAATTCGTTGTTCTCATTCTTTCAAAAAATACGCGTAACTTTTCATTGTGTTCTTCGAGAGTCCTCCCATAGACTACAACATCGTCTAGATAAACGAAGCAAGTGTTGCCGATCAATCCTCGTAGCGCGTTGTCAATCATCCTCTGAAATGTTGCTGGGGCGTTCTTCAAACCAAACGGCATGCGTAAGTATTCGAAGTGACCATGGGGTGTACTAAACGCTGTTTTTTTTTCTATCTTCTATTTTCATTGGGATTTGATGAAATCCACTGGCCAAATCGAATGCTGAGAAGTACCGTGCGTTACCTAGCTGATCAAGAATTTCCTCGATGTTGGGCAAAGGATAGGCATCCTGTAAAGTTTTTTCATTTATTTTTCGAAAGTCGACGACTACTCTCCATTTTTGTTTGCCAGACGCGTCCTTTTTCTTTGGAACAACCCATAACGGTGAGTTGTACGGAGAGTTCGATTCTTGGATGATTCTTTTTTGATGCATTTCGTCTACTTGTCTCAGGATTTCCTCGTGTTGAGCCAAGGGGTATCGATATTGTTTGACATTTACTGGGGTCTGATCGGCCGTTTCTATTGCGTGTTCGGCCAGATTTGTACACGGTAATGGATCACCGGGAAGGTAAAAAACGTCTTGATACGTATCGATAATCTCCCAAATCTTATAGCGATCTTTTCCATTCAAAATGTGTTCAATTCGAGTATTTTCTTTCAATAGCTGGCTTCGGGAAATAGAATAGTTACCCGAATGCGACATATCTAATTTAAACATTCTTGTCTCCGAGCACCTTCTAGCGAAAACTATCATGCGTTGTTTCATGTCGATAATGGCGCCTTCCTCTGCCAAAAATGGTCGCCCGGCAATACCATCTTCATCAAGAGGGAAATCGTTTGGGACTACTAAGAATGTGTGATCATTTTTACCCAGAGTAATCTTACATTCTTGGTTACAGAATATAGGAGTGTCGTTTATGCCAGTTATTGATGCGAATTTTGTTCTTACCGGCAGGCCGATGGTGTTTTTTTCTTTTATCAAATTTACTGCTGCTCCCGTATCCGCCAAGAAGGAGTGGTCCCGCGCTCCATAGGTGCTGTGAATCCTGAGCACGAAGCTTGCTCCGGGGTTTTTTCGATCTCTTGACATTCGGTATACTTTATATTGTTCGGTGGTACGTTTGGCATGTGGCGTGACGGAAAATTCTGCCACGATGTGTTGTGACGTTTCGGGCATTCTCTGATAAAATGACCGATATTGCCGCATCCGTGGCACGGAAAGCTTTTATTTTCTTCCTTTCGTGCTCTTGGACTTCCTTTTTGATAATTCGGAGCGCTGCTGAACCTTCCCGGGTTTGACGAATTTTCCTTAAAAGGTTTTTTGAACAGAACCCGCGACATTTCCTCTTCTTTCTCGGTCTCCAGAGCGAGATTTTGCGCTTCTCTTATTGTTTCAGGCTTTCCTGCTTTCACGAATAATCTGATACTCGGCAACAGTCCCCGAATAAATTGTGCTAACCCTTGTTTTTCTTCATTTTGGAGTATTACTGCTCGATGTTGAGGGTTTAAGCTCCGATCACTCGTCACTGCACGTTTTACGTTCGCGTGATGTTCTGAAATTTTTTTATTATATGCATTCACGCCCTCACTGTTTTGTTGGCATTGGCTTCTCTCAAGCAAGCTGATTTCGTAGGACTTGCTATCCCCGAAATTGTTACGTAGCACTTGGAACAACTCTTCGGTTGTTCGAATGTCGTGACCGTCAATTGCTTTGCGCGCACCTTTAATGATTTTTTTTGATATCACTAATCTGGTGAACATATTTTTTTGTGTTTCTGGGATTTCTTCTAGTAGTGATTTTATCTCGAAAATAAAGGTTTCCACCGAGATGTTGTTCCCTTCGAACTCGGTAATAAATTCTAAGCTCTCTTTCAGTCGCTTTACAGTTGACACTTGGTGATTAGTTGCTTGGGGCGGCCCTTCATTAAGTTCTTCTGATGAATGTATTTCTCTGTTGCCTCCCAAATCTTCAATTTTCTGGTTCAGGCCGTCAACTTTTTCTCGAAGCGACTCTAACGCGTCACGAAAGTCGTGCAGCATATTTTCCATTTCCGTAAATTAACGCGCCGTTTTTATTTAAACAAATTCTCACTGGTTTGTTACAGATCAAATTTTCACTTACACTAGCACCATTATGCTTCTCATTTTTTTGGACGGCATTTGATCACCGGTTTGAAGTATCCTTTTTAGCTGCCACCAATTTTATGTTATGCCGGGTTGTTTGGGGTGGAATCAAGTTGAAACCTTTTTATTCTCCGTTTTTCTCTTATATCAATCTCACATTTATTTAGAGACTCGCAATGAACAGATTTCTATTTCTACTTTCGTATACGGTAATTCTACTATTCGCTTATTCTCCAGGTCGTTCCGAGTCGAAGGAGGTACGACGACTGACTTCCCTTCCTTCCAAGATTCACCTTAGCCTATCAAAAATATGTATTACTCCGCCCTACTTCATATCACTCCGCGAGCAAAGCGCGGTTTTCGAAAGCAGTGCGGTTAGTCTCCCACGCTTGATTCGCTGAAACAGCAACTGTACCGTGGGACAGTTTCTTAGCGTAAAGTCTTTATCTAAAACTGACGACTCAGGATGCATTCCGAGGCGTTTCTAAGCCTTGGCATAACAATATATATATATATATATATATATATAGTTCGTTCTCTCTTCGTTGGCGCTGGAGGCCGAATGCTCACATACGCGTTTCGGCGTTATTGTGTCGGTGGTCAGCAGATTGCACTACCGCCCGCACACACAGAGGCCTCGTCACTGTACCTGTGATCGGTATAGCTATAACAGAAAACATATATTACGTGCCCCACTGCGTGAAGACAGCACAGTATAGCTATATATTCTTTCTCGCTTCAGTTGCGTTGCAGATATGTATTCTTTCTCTCTTTAGACGCGTTGCAGGCCGTACGCGTTCACTTACACTGTGTCTCGTCGTTGCGTCTATGGTCATCTGTTTTACTCTCGCTACTACATCTTTATATCAGACTCTTCCCCAATGTATTGTTATTCACTCCTGCGTATACATGGAGGCTCCGCTGTGTCAATGCCTGGCGCTCGCACTCCTCTTTCTCTCTCATGCCTCTCTTTCTATATCATTTTCTTTTTAAAGCACGCGGCCTATAGAAAAATGTTTCAGCAAAAATGTGGCTTTGCGTAATTCTGTCATAAGATGCTCATCTTTCTGCATTCGAGACGCAGCCACCGTCGTTAACGTAAGTACGATTTTTCACCGTGTAATAGCCGTGAAATATTTTTTTTAAAGAATAAAACAATTTATATGCCTCCGCCTGTTTGCAGAATGTAGGAGTATTATTTTGAAAACGACAACCTCGTCGTGTACGACATCACGGCCGAGCGAGAATTGATTCTGGTGCGTTGTATTTGTTTTTATTTAATAAAATAAGAAAAATAATATATATTTAGTGCGCGCGCGTGTGTGTGTGTGTGTGTGTGTAAGAGTTCTTCCACGCTAAACGCCGTTCTGTCTTTTTTCACTTTATTCTATATATATATATATAAAGTGAAAAAAGAGCGCGGCGTTTAGCGCGAAAGAACTCTCTATAAGTATAACTATAGCTTATGACCGTGCAACGCAGGAACGCGTCGCGTGGTGAGAGACAGGGTGTGTGTGTGTGTATATATATATATATATATATATACCGCACTCCCAGGGCATAGACACGGTGACACATCTTAGCCATGTCGCCTTAACGCTATTATATACATATATGTACGCCCTCTTTTTCCTACTATATAGACGGCTCTCTCTCTCTCGCCGTACGTACCTGCGTTGCGCGGCTATAAAGTATAGGTATACTTCCTACCCCACCCATGTATGCATCATTCTATAGAGAGAGTTCTTTCGCGATAAACACCGCGCGGTCTTCTCTCTCTCTCTCTCTCTTTGATATTTAAAAATAATGTTCTTCAAATTTATTTACAGGCATCGCGGCCTCGTCGGAGTGGGGTGCAGCAGAGGCGTTTTTGTTCGTGGCGGCGAAACTTTGTCGCCCACGCCGTCGGGGTGAGGAGAGGACTGCCAACTCGCGGGAGATGATGGAGTGGGGATGGGAACCAGCCGATATTTTCGGTCTGTGTCGTCTATTCTACGACGACGTAGTCCCTGAAGAGGGCTGGTGGCTCAGCCGTGTACGGTTGTGGTGGCTACCGGCCCTTTTTCCCAGCACAAATACCGCGGCGCCTTGGCTGTAACTTAATGGCTGCCATGGTTTATTTTTGAGAATAAAAAAAAAATTCCATTATATTGTTAGCTTTTTTTCACTTCAAAATGTTCATAGCCCCTATGCCGAGGCGTTTGCTGACTCCGCAGAAAAGACGACACACGCACGTAAGTATAGCTCCCTTCTCCTCTTCTCAATCGTCGCGGGCCACTATGGCGAGCCACCACACTTTTCCCCCACGTCTACACCCACCTCGGCTACCCCCACCACGGGCCGAGGAGTGGGGATAGGAGTGGGGGTCGCCATAGTGGCCCCCTTACTACTTATATATATATATATATATATATATATATATATATATATATATATATATATATATATATATATATTGTGACGTGATTTTTTGAGTCACGTCACAGAAAGGCTACCGATGATCAAGATGCTCTCGATGACCGGGTTGTGACCCGTCCGTTAGTGTTAAGGGTTCTTTCTCGAGAATGTTTGTCTTGTTACGTTTGAGGTTTTGGGTTTGGTTTCCGTTTTGGTTAGGTTGGCGTGCGGAAAACGGTCGACCGGCGTGTGGCTCGACGTACTGAGCAATCCCGACCGAGGGATGCACCCAGTGAGGCCTCTCGGGGAATCGGTGCACGCCCGGCTGAAACGCCGGCGCCCCATCGTAGTGGTGCATCGTGCTGGAGAGCGGGCCATTTAGGTTACGGGCGGAGGCTGGAGATCTCCGCGCCGCGCTTCTGGATAGAAGATTTGCCCGCTTTCGCACGGCGACCCGGGGATGCGATCTCCGAGAGCCTCCATGTTACCGCCGAGAAAAATTCCCGATTTGTTACCGTTCCGGTTTCGGGGTAACTCAGGCAGAAAATATAGATTCCGAAAAGAATATTCTATCAGAATATTCCAGCTCCCGAAATAATATTTCAGCTCTCGATATTATACGAGATAAAGTTCTCGCTTGAACCGGCGACTTCGCATGGTCCGATGCCGCGAGCGTGTTGACATTTTTTTCTGTTGACGCGCCGTCTCGCTCTCGCATAATCCCTCGCACGCCGGCCTTGGTCGCGCGAGATACAGAGTTGCTACCGAATCTTCGCGTGAGACGGTTGTCTCCCAAAAATCGCGATCGCTCCCGATTCTGGAGATATCGTGATAGAGTTGTCGATCCGACGTCGCGATAGAGAGACGTGCCGTGTCTCTCTCGCGCCCGTGACATCGCGCTCTCTCGGTCTCGGTCGCGTGTGACGTTTCCGCGTGCATTTCGTGTTCCCGTTAAGTTTCGTCTACGTAAAAAGTTCCTGGGTGGTTAATCCACCGGTTCCCGCACTATACAAAAAAATCTGATTTTATTTTATTAGTGACGTTACCGTCATCGCGATAGTGACAGATCCCGCGCTTGCTCACGCTACTCCCGGTGAATCCCGACCCCTCTACCAAAACCCACAGCCTGAGCGGCCGTGCTTTACCGCAACCGTTCTCCCCCGTGCAAGTGCATCCAGTTAGTCCGGTTAGACGATTCCGGCGATTAAAAATCGAGGAGGTCTCCAGACTCCGAACCCGGTTAAGATTCCGGGGGAAACCAAAAATCCAGGAGGGCTCCAGCCTCCACTTGGCGGGTCGGGTTTGATCACCCTGACCCCAATTTATTCCGGTTGAGACGACCGGAGAAACAGTCTCTGGCGCCCCGGGTACTGCGCATGCACGCGCAAGGGAGGAACGGCCGAAGGTGACGGTTTCTCGCACCAAGATTTTCTCGGGGGATCTCGATATCGAAATGACGTATTTTTTCCTTGTTGTTCTGTTTGCGTGTTTTTTTTTTTCGATCGGCTCCCGGGGTTTCGAAAATGCCTTTTCGAGACCCGAATAATAGCTCCCGTTAGTCCGAAAAGTTTTTTTATTGTGTTTATTTTTTTCTTTTTCGCCGGCTCCCGAATTTTCCAGAACGACGAAATCGTTCTCGGGCTCCGTTCTCGTACCTTGCGGCGAGACCCGCGCGATACCACACATCGGGTGTCCCCGAGGTGGCACGCGCGATATCATATATCGGGTGTCCCCGAGGTGGCCCGCGTAATCAAGTAAAACTTGATTATGCGTCGTGCGTTCCCGTTGTAAGTGGGATTACAATTTTTTTGTTTGTTTTGTTTTTTCCTTTCCCCTTACAGATCTGGAGCAGAGCCAATGGAATTTTTTTATTTTTTCATTTTTTTTGTTCTCCCGTTTGGCTCCAGCCTCATCGGAATTTTATTTCGATTTGAGGTTTTTGCACCGATCCCGGATAGAGAGAAGAAATTATTTTTATTTTTTTTATTTTTCTTTCGTCCTCTAAGGCTCTCGACCTCATCGGATTCGTTCGACGGAGGGGAATAAAAATTCCCCCAGTTCCCGAAAATCCGAAAATTTGTTTCGGATCGAGAGAAAATATTATTTTTTTTAATTCTTTTTTTTTTAATTGTCTCTCTCGCTCACGTCCCGTCGAATTCACTCGACGGGAGGGAATGAAACTTCCCTGTTCCCGTAAATCCGAATAAATAGTTCGGATCGAGAGAAGCTATTTTTATTTATTTTTTATTAATTTTCTCTCTTGCTCATGTCCCGTCGAATTCACTCGACGGGAGGGAATCAAATTTCCTGGTTCCCGTAGATCCGGATAAATAGTTCGGATCGAGAGAAAAAAAAATCGATATTCTTTTTATTTATTTGTTTTTGGAATTGATTTTTTTTCTCCTGCTCACGTCCCGTCGAATTCATTCGCGTCGAATTCGTCGAAAGGGAAATCAAAATTTTCCAGTTGCCGAAATCCGAAAATTTCTTTCGGATCGAGACGTAATTTTTTTTTATTCTTTTTTTGTCTCCTCTCGCGTTCTCGATTCCATCGGATTCTTTCGACGGAAGGGAAATAAAATTCCCCCAGTTCCCAGAAATTCGAAAATTTATTTCGGATCGAGAGAATTTTTTTTATTCTTTTTTTGTTTCCTCTTGCGTTCTCGTTGCCGTCGGATTCTTTCGACGGAAGGGAATTCAAATTACCCCGGTTCCCGAAACCCGAAAATTTCTTTCGGATCAAGATTTAGATTTCAGTTTCATCAATTAGATCAATTTCTTTCGGATCAAGAATTTTTATTCACCTTTTTTCTTTCTCTCGCGGTCTCGTTTCTGTCGGACTCTTTCGACGGAAGGGAATGCATATTCTCTCAGCTCACGAAATCCGAAAATGTATTTCGGATGGAGAATAATTTTTTTTCTTTCTCTCTCGCTCTCGCATATGATCCTGTTTCAGGGTTCTCGGACGGGGGAAGGACAGTTCTCCCCGATCTCGCCTTTTGGACAAATTTTATTTTTCCAAACAGACAGACATGTTGTATTGTTTTTTTTAATTATTTTTTTTCTGTTCTGTCTCCTGCTCTCAAGGTCGTCGAATCAAATTCGATGAAAAGGGATACGACCCCTCTTCTTCTTCTTCTGGGTTCTTTCTCTAGAATGTTTGTCTTGTTACGTTTGAGGTTTTGGGTTGTGTTTCCGTTTTGGTTAGGTTGGCGTGCGGAACTCGGTCGAGCGGCGTGTGGCTCGACGTACTGAGCAATCCCGACCGAAGGATGCACCCAGTGAGGCCTCTCGGGGAATCGGTGCACGCCCGGCTGAAACGCCGGCGCCCCACCGTAGTGGTGCATCGTGCTGGAGAGCGGGCCGTTTAGGTTACGGGCGGAGGCTGGAGATCTCCGCGCCGCGCTTCTGGAGAGAAGCTTTGTCTTCCCGACTTGTTATCGTTCCGTTTTCGGGGTAACTCGGGCAGAAGATATAGATTCCGAAAGGAATATTCTATGAGAATATTCCAGCTCGCGAAATAATATTTCAGCTCTCGATATTATACGAGATAAAGTTCTCGCTTGAACCGGCGACTTCGCATGGTCCGATGCCGCGAGCGTTTTGACATTTTTTTCTGTTAACGCGCCGTCTCCCTCTCGCATAATCCCTCGCACGCCGGCCTTGGTCTCGCGAGATACAGAGTTGCTACCGAATCTTCGCGTGAGACGGTTGTCTCCCAAAAATCGCGATCGCTCCCGATTTTGGAGATATCGTGACAGAGTTGTCGATCCGACGTCGCGATAGAGAGACGTGTCGTGTCTCTCTCGCGCCCGTGACGTCGCGCTCTCGTTCTCGCGTTAGAGGCACGTCGTCGTGCTCTCTCGATCTCGGTCTCGTGTGACGTTTCCGCGTGCATTTCGTGTTCGCGTTAAGTTTCGTCTACGTAAAAAGTTCCCGGGTGGTTGATCCACCGGTTCCCGCACCATACAATAAAATCTGATTTTATTTTATTAGTGACGTTACCGTCATCGCGTTAGTCACAGATCCCGCGCTTGCTCACGCTACTCCCGGTAAATCCAGACCCCTCTACCACAACCCACAGCCTGAGCGGCCGTGCTTTACCGCAACCATTCTCCCCCGTGCAAGTACATCCAGTTAGTCCGGTTAGACGATTCCGGCGATTAAAAATCGAGGAGGTATCCAGACTCCGAACCCGGTTAAGATTCCGGGGGAAACAAAAAATCCAGGAGGGCTCTAGCCTCCGCCTGGCGGGTCGGGATTGATCACCCCGACCTCAGTTTATTCCGGTGGAAACGACCGGAGAAACAAAGTCTCTGGCGCCCCGGGTACTGCGGATGCACGCGCACGGGAGGAACGGCCAAAGGTGACGGTTTCTCGCACCTAGCTCTCGTGTTTGAGTTCTCGTTCCGTGGTCAGAGAAAGTATCGTCCGCCACAATATATATATATATTGAGAGGGAAAATACCGTCTCATGAACCAACCAACAGACCAAGTATACTTGGGGCGGTAGTCAACCGATTTCGGGAGAAGAAGGGGTAAAGGGAAAAAGAGACCAAGACCAAGAAGTCGGCCATGTTGGTCGAACCAACAAGAACGCTAATTAAATTGATGGCTGACAATAACAAAGGGAAGCTAACGGTCACACAAGCAAAAATTATTCGGACGTTAAACTAATTGAATTAGAGGTATACCGAAAAGAAGGGGAAGGAGAAGCGGTGAAATCCGGATAACCACTAATTTAATTAAAGGAAGACGGAAAAGAAGGGGACCGAAAAAGCGTTAAAATCAGGGTATAAAAGGACGAGAATTTTGGAGGAAGGACACTCTTTGAATCCCTCGTGAATCGAATAGTACTGCTTGGCAAAGTACATCCCTAGTGGAAGGAAATGCTGAGAACACGGAACGTTGAAAAACAAGAGAAACAAGGAGTCGCGCCTAAAAAACATTAAAACGATCACTTCTATCATTCTTCGTGGATCGACTAGTACTGCTTGACAAAGTACATCCCTAGTGGAAGGATACGTCTGGAACACGGAACGTTAAGGAACAAAAAATGAAGAAGAATTAAGATAAATTTATTTTAAAGAGAAAAGATTGGAAAATCAAAGAAGAATCAAAAGAGCAATCAGGAAAGTTAACCACTTAAGGGTAGTGAACAATTATCGCAAAATAGGTAGGAAAATCATACTGGGAGAAAATAAAGTTCGAGAAGGTATTCTAGCGAGCGAGCGTTACAGATAGGTATAACGGAAAAATATTTAATTAGGAAAATCCGGAACCATTATATTAGAAGATAAGAAAGCGTACGCTACAATCATACCAAACACACACACACACACACACACACACACACACACACACACACACACACACACACACACACACACACACACACACACACACACACACACACACACACACACACACACACACACACACACACACACACACACACACACACACACACACACACACACACACACACACACACACACACACACACACACACACACACACACACACACACACACACACACACACACACACACACATACACACACACACGCACACACGCTCGCACGCACGAACACACACACACACACCCACACACACAGGGATCATCGATTAATACGGATCAGGATCGCAGAAAGGACAAGGAGGTATTCCGAAATTACGGGAGCACCGACATCCATGCAAAAAAGGGTCATTCTCGTGCTCGCCGCACATCGCTTGATTAGACTATCGTAGACAGGTAGGTGGCGACATCGCACACCAAGATCGAGAACCAGGCAATCAATTATCGACGCGCGATAATTGATCGGGAGAGAGCATCGATCACCGCGATCCGAAGGGCAGAGCTAGGGTAGGGGAATAGATCTCGACGCGTGGCGAGAGAGAGCGCGCGCGTACGACCCGTCGATCGCGAGTCCTAGCGCCACGAGTGGGAGTGCACCGCGACTCGACGCGCCCTAAGGGAGAGTTACAAAGGAAAGTACCCCGTCGCCATACGCCAAGCACCGATACCTATCGCGCCGCCAGCGAAAGCGCGTTGCAAACTCCGGCCGACCGAAGCCTCAGAACTAGAAAAGCGGGGGTACCAGAACCCAAACAAGCGGGGGTATCAGATATCGATCCATGATAAATGATCCCGCCTGACCTCACTGTACCATGCGAGCAATGAGTAATTGACCGACCGAGAAAAATATTGCGAAACGTACTATAAAACAACACAAACAACACATTTCACTCATACATAGCGCTATTTGAATTATATCGAGCCATAAAAACTGAATAAATCATATTTTTTGTTAAAAAATGCCCAAAAACACCTGAGTTTGTATTAATTTCTTCCCTGTTCGGGTCCTGAACCTATACATTTATTTGTAACGAATTAAGACCCGTTACATTTTGGCGCCCAAAGTGGGGCTCGAACGTATGAAAGAAATACTCGTCAAAAGGTGTCAAAATAAATCAAATAAAAATAAAATAAATAAACAAAATAAAATAAAAATAGGATAGAGAAAAATAAAATACAATAAAATGGCGCAACAAAACAATGAAAACTCCCTTCATTGGGAATCAACCACAGCGGATGAATTGTTAGAGGAGGCCCGTCAAAGGGATCGCCGAATTATTGGGCGACTGTCAGCAATCGTACCCAGACCAATAGAAACTCTAAACGAAGAAACATTCAACATCAGCAGCGAGTCAGGCGAGACAGAGGAGGGGAGTGCGGAAGAAAGTGACACAATTAAAGCCCTCATCAAAGCAATGAATAGTATCCGCAACGAGCAACGAAGGGAAAGCATAACGACCAAAGTGGAAATCAAGCAGCAAAACGATAACTGCATCGTGAGGCCAGCTGCACGAGGAAGTCAACACCAAAATAACGAATGAAGTCCATAAAATCGAGGAGCGCACGGAACGCAAGATTGTGGTTGCTCAAAAATTAATAGAGCAAAGCCATAATCAACTGCGAAAAGAAATTGACGACAAAATCGAGGATTTCGACACTCGAATGGAAGCCATTCGGCGAACAATATCCCAGCTCCTCTATTCTTCAAAGGATGTGGGCAAGTGGTCACGGACCACTCTAAACGTATCACGGAGTGTGAAAAAAAATCCGAGCTCAGAACTCAAATACATTGTGCAACACCACCTAGGGAGCGGGATTAAACGTGAGCCAAGCATACGCAACAAAACAAAAACCACCGACGTATAATGGCGACGGCAGAGAACGGCCAATGCGTTTTCTGCAAGATTTCAAGGAATTTCGCGAATCACCGGAAATATGGACCTCCATTATTTGGTCAGTCAGTCCCTAAAAGACACCGCCACAGATTGGTGGAGAATTGTCGAGGATAGGGTCCAAACCATTAACGACTTCGAAGAAAAATTTCATGGACGTTACTGGAGCCAGGAAATTCAGGATAAAGTACGCCGAAATCTCGAATTCGGGGCCTACGAATGGGACGGACACCGGATGACTCGTACCGAATACCACAGGATGAAATATCACGAGGCGCAACGGAAGAAGATGAAGATGTACAAATCGCCATGGAAGAAGCTCTGCAAAGGGAGCATCGAAACAAAAAGAAGAAGGAAAGAAGAAAGAAGTAACTGGAATCCAAAGATAATAAAAATTGTGAGCAACCAATACCTATGGGGATGATCAGGATAATTCGTAATAACCACATCGAAAAAGAAAGCTAGAAAACGGGGACCAAAAAGAAAAACAAACAGGATCGAGTAGTCCCACATCAAAGAATAATAAGGCCCTGAAAGTAGCAGCGAACGACACGTATCAGCACCCAAAAGAATTCCTCATGGAAGAACCCGGACAACGGGGAATAATACAAGGAATCCAACCACGATGCCCTACCTTACCGATCGACCTAGAAGCAATTACCGTCGAAATATTGGTCGACAGCGAGAGCGAAATATCTTGCATATCAGAAGACTTCTACCACCGACACCAAGAAGAATTAAAAAACGGCCCAGACGTACAGGTAAGGAGCACAGAAGCCATCGGAGCGTTTGGAGGAAAATCCGGCCGCATAAAAAACAAATGATAGCCGTAGCAAAACTCTACGTCGCAAAAGGAATACTACAATTACTAGTAATCCCTAAGATGAGCAAACCGGCCATATTAGGCGTCGACGGGATGCTAGAATTACAAGTTGGAATCGACGCACACCAGGGCAGTGCAGCCAGATCGCGCGTAAAAGTTCGTAAAAGTCACACAATCATAATAGCGCGTGTCCGTGAGCGAGCGACGCTCGGACATCGTCGGCAAGAGCCGAACGGGGTCGAAGATTCCCGACCGGGCCTTCGGCAGCTACACCAACACATGGACGCTGAGCACGTTCATGTGCGGCCAAGCCGAAACGAAGGCGTCGAGGGAAAAAGCAATCTGAGCACGACTCGCATGTGACGTCACCCGACGACACGCGCGAGGCTTTTAGATTTCAATGCTTATTGAGCGATTGATTCTCTGCGTTATGAATGTATACAAAAAAATGTATCGCGCATTCTGATCGCTTATTTTTATAGTTTATACGTTCATTTAAATATAATAAGAAATCTAAATTACAACTTATTTTTCTTCTAAAAAATTGTCTACGCTTTACTCACACCCGTCCTTACGCCAAATGAATTATAATTAATAAAAGTAAGCGGAAATGTATTTATATTCGTGTTATTATATTAATTCTCATACTTTCATCAAGCGATAAAGCATTATCGCCATAAACAAGCCAATTATCTATCCGGCCGTGAATCGTAAGTACCAGAAAGTGCACATATTCTACAAGCGATGAGATGGTCCCATTGGTAGCGATCCTGGCTTTGGTCCGCAAGGGCCCCAGTGCAAATTTTTCTCCAAATTTTTCATAATTTCTCATATTTTAGTCATATTTGAGATTTTCGGAGGAAAAATGATTTAAAAAAGATTCAAGTACTGGTCTATTTCCGAAAAAACACATTTTTTTTACTGAAAATTCATGATTTCTCTTTTTTTTCTCGGAAATTTATCTTTTTCCTATTACCTGAGTGAACCTGAGGCTGCGGAGATATTCGACGAAAATTTGAAGATGAAAAAGAATTAGATTTTCTTAAAAAAAACTAATTATTGTTTTCCGGAACTTTTTCTTTTTCCTATTGAGTGAACGGCTGAGGAGATATTCGGAGAAAAGTTATAGATTAAAAAAATGAGATTTTCGTAGAAAAACTTCTTACATTTTTTATCCCTCATAATTCTAAGAAATAATGAATTTCCGAAATGTTTGCAAACATTAATTTCCTTAAGGGGTAATACCACTGTAACGGCCTGCCACGACGCGTTTGAGATAAATAATACTTGGGGTAATTATTAACCATATATTGAAGTATATTGCAAGAAAAAATTATGGGAAAATATTACAAAATGGCGAAACTGCAGCAAATTCTTCCGAGGCATGTTGAACTTAAGGTGCTCTGCGGCACGCAGTATAACTTGTGCCAATTTTAATCTGGACAAAATTATTATTTTTTTTAATTAAATCTAGATGAGTGTAGCTAGTGAACGACGTAGGGGATTTTAGAAATATTGATTTTTGCGGAATTGCCGAGTATTTTACTTAAAATGTTCAATTTTTTTTAAGACAGTTATTTGTTAATAAATATTGTTTAAATTAATTTATCGAAAATCCCCTACGTGGTTCAGTAGCTACACTCATGTAGACTTAATAAAACAAAATTATTTCTTTTAGATTAAAATTGGCACAGTTATACTGCGTGCCTCAGAGGTTGGACATACTTCGGAAGAATTGCTACAGTGTCGCCATTTTGTAATATTTTCGGATACAAAATTATTTGTTGAAATTAAAGTCTTCATTTAATTTCCGAGATTTTCTCGTGATCATAATTAAAATGATGAAATATTTGGAAAAATTCGAAAAAAATTGGAGAAATTCGGAGAAACTCGGATGTTTGCGTAAAAATAATCGTCCGTAAAACTCCGAATCCTTCATATTTGTTCCAATTCATAGAAAAATTCGAAAAAATTTTCGGGAAAAAATCGCAGTTTTTCAGAAAAAAATTGCACTAGGGGCGCGGGATCGTTCCTCGCACTGAGTGCTTTTTTTTTTAATTATTATTACTATTAATTCTTATTTGATTAGTTATTTTCATTAGTTATCGTTATTATTTTAATAAGTTATCTTTTAGTGTCGAAAAATGTATCGCGCACTCTGACCGCTTATTTTATTAGTGTGTACGTTAATTTAAATATAATAATAAATCTAAATTACAACTTATTTATCTTCTAAAAAATTGTTTGCGCTTTACTCACACCCGTCCGTATGCCAAATAAATTGTAATTCATAAAAGTAAGCGGAAATATATTTATATTCGTATTATTATATTCATTCTCATATACTTTCATCAAGCGACAAAAGCATTATCATAATGCTTTATCGCTTGATGAAAGTATATGAGCGGAAATATATTAGGGATCGATAAGGGATGTTGATTGGAGAAAATGGTAGGAAATGTAAAAAGGGGAAATCCCTGTACATGAAAGCTACAATTAGCGAAGCGTTCGCCGTAGCAGATACAATTTTAAAAAAATAAAAAAATTATAATGATAACTCATAAAAATAACTAATCAAATAAGAATTAATAGTAATAATAATTTACAAAAAAAAAACACTGTGCGCGCTGAACGATGCCGCGCCTCTGCGGACCGAAGCCAGGAACGCTACCAATGGGACCATCTCATCGCTTGTCGAATATGTGCAGTTTCTGGTACTTACGATTCGCGGCCAGATACATTATTATAATGCTTTATCGCTTGATGAAAGTGTACGAGAATGAATACAATAATACGAATATAAATATATTTCCGCTCACTTTTATGAATTACAATTTATTTGGCATAGGGACGGGTGTGAGTGAAGCGCAAACAATTTTTTAGAAGATAAATAAATTGTAGTTTAGATTTATTATTATATTTAAATTAACGGACAAACTAATAAAATAAGCGGTCAGAGTGCGCCATAATTTTTTCGACACGAAACGATAACCAATTAAAATAATAATGATCACTAATAAAAATAACTAATCAAATAAGAATTAATAGTAATAATAATTGAAAAAAAGCACTGAGCGCAGGGAACGATCCCGCGCCCCTAGTGCAGTTTTTTTTCTGAAAAACTCCGATTTTTTCCGGAAAATTTTTCCGAATTTTTCTATGAATTGGAACTAATATTTTTACGCAAACATCCGAGTTTCTCCGAACTTTTTCGAATTTTTCCGAATATTTCATCATTTTAATTAGGTAGCGTCCATTAATTACGTAAGGCGTTTAGGGGGGGGGGGGGTGGGAGGGGTAGAGCGAAATCTCACCCAATCTCACGTGGAGGAGCGGGGGGCTTTGGCAAATATCACGTAATTTTAGTAATGTTAGTAATCACATAATTTTTATCATGTAGGGATTGTCTCCCTACTACTTTACATGGTGGAGTAAATGGTACTACAACCGCAGTTACTTCTACTACAATTTATTTTCCGTGAACGTATGCATTTTGAAAAATCTTACGTGTGATTAGGGGAGGGGGTCGAGCAAAATCTCACGACATCTCACCAGGGGGAGAGGGGGGGGGGGGTCGAAAAATCGCCAAAATCACCTCACGTAATTAATGGATGCCCTCTTATGATCACGGTAAAATCTCGGAAATGAAATGAAGACTTTAAGGGGTAACACCACTGTAACGGCCTTACAGGAAGCGTATTTTTTGATATTTTTTTTGGCGCAAGAAAATGTGATAAACAAATAATGGTTGCGGTATTTATTCAGCATATATTTAAGTAAATTATTGTTATTAATAAATTCTTATTCGAAAATATTACAAAATGGCGATACTGCAGCAATTCTTCCGAAGCATGTCGGACCTCTGCGGCACGCACTATACCTGTGCCAATTTTAATCTAATAAAAAGAATTTCGTTTTATTAAGTCTACATGAGTGTAGCTACTGAACCACGTAAGGGATTTTCGATAAGTGAATTTAAACAATATTTGTTAACAAATTACTGTCCTAAAAAAAAATTGAACATTTTTAGTCACATACTCGGCAATTACTCGAAAATCAATATTTCTAAAATCCCCAACGTGGTTCACTAGCTACACTCATCTACATTTAATGTAAAATAAAATATTTTGTCCAGATTAAAATTGGCACAAGTTATACTGCGTGCCGCAGAGCACCTTGAGTTCAACATGCCTCGGAAGAATTTGTTGCAGTGTCGCCATTTTGTAATATTTTCCCATAATTTTTTTTTGCAATATACTTCAATATATGCTTAATAATTACCCCAAGTATTATTTGTCTAAAACGCTTCCTAGCAGGCCGTTACAATGGTGTTACCCCTTTAAGAAAATATTGTTTGCAAAAATTTCGGAAATTCATTATTTCTCAAAATTATGAGGGATCAAAAAATGTAAAAAGTTTTTTTTCTTACGAAAATCTCATTTTTTTCATTTAAAAATTTCTGCGAATATCTCTGCAGCCGTTCACTCAGGTAATAGGAAAAAGGGAAATTTCCGGAAAAAAATAATAATAATAAGAAGTTTTTTTTTACGAAAATCTCATTTCTTTTCATCTTTAACTTTTCTCCGAATATCTCCGGAGCCTCAGGTCATAGGAAAAAGAGAAATTACCGCGGAAAAAAATATAAAATCATGAATTTTCAGTAAAAAAAATGTGTTTGTGGGAAATTTTTTTCTCCGAAAATCTTAAATATGACTAAAATATGAGAAATCATGAAAAATTTGGAGAAAAATTTGCACTAGGGGCCCCCGCGGACCAAAACCAGGAACGCTACCAACGGGTCCATCTCATAGCTTGTAGAATATGTGCACTTTCTGGTACTTATGATTAGCGGCCGGATGGATGATTGGCTTGTTCTTGGGGATAATGCTTTATCGCTTGATGAAAGTATGAGAGTTAATATAATAATACGAGTATTAATATATTTCCACTTACTTTTATGAATTATAATTTATTGGGCATAAGGACGGGTGTGAGTAAAGCGTAAATGATTTATTAGAAGATAAGTAAGTTGTAATTTAGATTTACAGTAGAACCTCGATTATCCGAACCGATTCGGACCGAGACTAGTTCGGATAATCGAAACGTGGGTTTCTTGGAAGGAGATCATAAACAACACCGTTGTACATAAAAACAGTACATACATATATATTAAAATTTGACAGACATATTAACGTTGAAATATATATATATATATATATATATATATGTGCGTGCGTGCGTGCGTGCGTGTGTGTGTGTGTGTGCGCATCCGTGTGTGTGTGTGTGTTTTAAATACTTGAGAAAAGTCTAATATAAAAAGAATGCCTTTTTTATATTAAACAAAATGAAATCTACCATTTTTAATTGACGAACGGCTGTAACGCGTTTTTGAGCGGCTAAGTCTCGCAGCCGTTTGAGAAGAAGTTGCGTTGGGTTGCTCATTATTACTCACGGCGGTGGTAGCGAGTAACAATGTATCTTTCGCGGCAACGTTCGGATAATAGAGCGTTCGGATAAACTAAGTCATCGTTCGGATAATTGAGGGTTCGGATGATCGAGGTTCGGATAATCCAGGTTCTACTGTATTATTATATTTAAATTAACGTATAAACTAAGAAAATAAGCGATCAAAGTGCGCGATACATTTGTTTGTATACATTAATAACACAGAGAATCAAGAGCTAAATAAGCATTGATATCATCTAAAAGCCTCGCGCGTTCCGTCGGGTGACGTCACGCGCAAGTCGTGCTCAGATTGCTTTTTCCCTCGAAGCCTTCGTTTCGGCTTGGTCGCACATGAACGGGCTCAGCGTCCATGTGTTGGTGTAGCTGCCGAAGGCGCGGTCAGGAATCTTCGACCCCGCTCGGCTCTTGCCGAAGATGTCCGGACGTCGCTCGCTCACGGACACGCGCTACTATAATTGTGTAACGGGCGCGTACGAAACTAGAGAGGGGGTAACTTTTACGCGCGATCTGGCCGCACTGCACCAGGGAACCCTCAATGTAAAAAATTAAATCGGCGCGGAATTTGAGAAAGGAAGATGGGTGTGGCAAAACGACACTAAAGAATTGGTAAAAATTTCTGAGATCGGAAGCGTCACAAATTATGAACTGGCGGAAGACGAAGTTGATCAGAAATTAAGAAATTGTCTGAATCTACCTGAGAATACGAAGAACGAATTTAAGGCATTAATCGGCCAGTACAGGCACATCTTCAGTAAAAAACCAGGGCGAATGCACGCATACGTCCACAAATTGGTACTAAAGGATCCGGAGCCATACATCCATCGCTCATATCCCATACCAATACAATATCGCGAGAAAGTGCAAGAGGAAATCCAGCGAATGTTGGACCATGGCGTTATCGAATGGGCAAAGATCCATTTCATTAATCCACTGGTAACTGTCATAAAAAAGATGGGTCGGTACGACTATGCCTAGATGCCAGACAACTCAACACGTTTCTCGTAGAAGATCACGATAATGCCCCTCCAACCGAAGAAATATTTCAAAGATGTGTAGGGGTCAAAATCATGTCGAGTTTGGACATGACGAGTAGTTTCTGGCAAATTCCACTGGATGAAGAATCTGGACCTTACACCGCTTTCCAGCACGATGGAAAATGTTACCAATTCACGGTAACACCTTTCGGGTTAAAAACGAGCACGGCAAGCCTTATCAGAGGTTTAGATATCGTACTCCAGGATCTTGGGAATTCGGTAATCAATTTCGTAGATGACCTCCTATGTATGTCAAAAGACGAGACGAACCATTCGCCACATCTACACCAATTGTTCGAAAGAATCAGCAACAACAATATGACCTTGAACTTCAAGAAATCAAGATTCTTTCAGCATGAAATATCATTCCTGGGACATATTCTGACAACCACGGGAATACGACCACAACTAGAGAAAATCCAAGCCATCAGGGACTACCCCCCACCAAGGAACATAAAACAATTACGCGGATTTCTCGGACTAGTCAATTTCTACAGCAAGTTTACTGACAAGCATGCAAGGGAAACGGTGCCTCCCCTAGAACTTCTCAAAAAGAGGCAAAAATGGAGATGGGGGACAGAGGAAGAAAGGGCATTTACTCGAGTCAAGCAACTCTTCATAGAGGCAGTAATGCTCAAACATGCCGATCCGAAACAAAAATACACCCTGACCGGAGTCAGGCCGTCGCCAGGGTAATATCCTTTGCTAGCCGCACATTCAAAGAGGCGGAGATAGGATACACTACAACCGGGAAAGAATTGCTGGCAATTGTATGGGCGCTTCAAAAATTCCTAAACCATTTATTGGGCGCCCGGATCAAAATAATAACCGATCACAAGGCATTAACATTTTAAAAAACAGGACGATTCATCGGGGATCGCATGCTAAGATGGGCACTACTAATCCAAGATTATGATCTCGAAATCGAGCACTGCGCTGGAAAAAACAACGAGGTCACAGATGCACTTAGCAGGCCGTACGATTTTCAGGGCGACGAGCACAAGAATTCACCCGGAAAAATCGTACTCACGACAATCCTTGCCAGACAACCGTCGGGAGAAATTAAACAAAAATTCAAGAAAATTGGACAAATACAACAGAATCAAGAAAATCTCCAAGAGACGTGGAAAAACTGCCAAAATCAGGAAGAAAATAAAAAATACAGGATCAACGAAGGGTGCTTACAAAAATATGACCGGACAGGCAAATGGAAAGTTATATTGCCGGAAAAATTAGTAAACACTTTCATAAAAGAGTGCCACGAGATCTGGTCATCAAGGAGCACGAGAGATCTTCCACCTGATCAATGAAGACTTTACTTGTAGCCATGTGGCTAAAAAAGTACGGCAAACAATAGCAATGTGCGACGTGTACCAAAGGGTGAACCATTAATAGAATATTCAAGGACTATATCCCAAAATATGGTAAGCCCAAAAGGATTCAATTCGACCATGGAACACAATTTACTTCCAAAATCAGGTTGGAGCAACTAAAAAACGAAGGTATACAAGGGGTATTCTCATCGATACGACATCCACAAGGAAATATGGTCGAGCGGATAAACAGAGAGCTCGGACGATTTTTCAGAAATTTCCTTATGGAAAAACACTCAGGATGGTATCGATGGGTACTTATAATACAAGATTGCATTAACGACACCCAGCATGAAACCACCGAATTCCCGCCGACCGAATTACAATTTAAAAAAAGCCTTATCGTATTTGGAGAGAATGGGTGCTCGCGTTAAAAAAAGGACAAGAGCACACCCTCACCTACGAGCAAAAAATCTAACTCGTCCGGGAGAGGAGTAAAAGAAAAGGGGCAAAAAGGGCTGAAAGGTTCAATAGCACGCACAAAACGGTCACGTTCGAAATCGGCGAACGTGTGTTGGTCCCAGCACTCAATCTCTCGGATCCAGCAAAACAAAGGACCGCGAAATGTATGCCCCTGTATGAAGGACCATACACAATAAAAAAATGTGTGGAAATCGCAACGTACCTCTTAGAAGACACAAAAACAACAAAAGAACGAGGAAAACTCCACGCGAGTCTTCTCAAGCGTTATCTAGCGGGAGAATCAAAAACTGAAACCGAAATAATTACGAAGGAAGCGGCCAATCTTGCGAGGGAATAGTCACGGAGCGAAACGTATATAAAGAGATGCCGCGTCGACAAATTGATAGTCGACAAATAAAAATGGAGTGAAAACAAAAAATTAATCCGAGAAGAAAAAACGGTGGTCGAAGGCGCAGCGAGAGGTCGAAAAAATAAAACAGGCAGAAATTCAACGAGAAAACGCAAGTGGCCAATCAGCAGAAAGAGACATGGGAAATCAAACCAGCGAAAATCGAACGGTAAAACAGAGAAAATCACCACGATACAGCACGCACAACGACGATGAATTTGAATTATTCTTGGCGACGGATGAAAATATCAAAGGATGGCATCCCGGAAAATCAGCGGGATGGTAAAAGGGAGGGGAAAATAAATCTTTCGAGGATCGACGCTATCGCTCGCCAGTCAACCGTCAACCACATCCTCGCTAAGATGTATTGTAATTACCAAGTCAACACACTACGAGGAATATACAGCGGAGTCACCGTGGCGGAATTAATAAGTCCAAATGAACTCGAAGTCCATCTGAACGAACGCGACGGGAGAGGAACGGCGATCATCAATATGTAGCAGAACATCAGCCCGGAGGAGCCAGACATCCACCCCTGTCTCGAAGAAGAGCTGTACCCCGGAGTGGCGATGCTTTGGCGGCACGAGGCCAATTTTTATCAGGCCACATATCACCGGAAGACCGAGTAGGGAAAGCTCGCCCTGTGGCTGGGGGACTGGGGGAATAGCATATACGGCAACCAGGAAGAATGCTACACCGCCCCAGCGATAGCGTTCATCCACCCGTATCAAGC